>JAPKLY010000018.1:2599253-2625555 GCA_026898435.1 Prunella vulgaris | reverse complement strand
TGAACGTGTGTCTTAATGGAGTCTTACTGACATTCTTTTTGTCTCTTGTCCCATAGCATAAATAACCTTTTGCTTTGGACTTACATGATTCAGGTGATCTGAACCACAGCCTGAGTCAGGACCTATGTGCATTCAGCACAGCCTGATAGGTTATTCAGCTCAGTATGTGTTACCTTTTTGCTTCGGACTTACAGGATTCAGGTGAACTGAACCAAGGCCTAAGTCAGGTCCTATGTGCATTCAGCACAGCCTGATAGGTGACACTTACTCTTCACTGACTGACTTCTGTCCTGAGTATGCTTAGTGTACTCAGTAGAAACATCAGCCAATGGTACTTCAGGATGAATCAGCAGGCTTCGATCTTCAGCTTCAGAACAGACAATCTTCAGCGAAACTGACTGACTCCTTCAGGATGGTTTACACTTCAGACTTCAGTAAATTGGGTCGACTCCAATATTTTTCAGTCTTCATCATGGTCCTCCTGTACTGAATCTCTAACCTAACTATCCTGAACTATTTTATCCTGAACAACTATACTTAGGCAGATTCATCAGGGGTTTTGGGATCTAATCAAAATACTCAGATTGTCCCAACACCTTTTATCACAAGTCTAGCCTTGTATTTATCAATGGTCCC
This sequence comes from Prunella vulgaris, assembly GCA_026898435.1. Taxonomy (NCBI): domain Eukaryota; kingdom Viridiplantae; phylum Streptophyta; class Magnoliopsida; order Lamiales; family Lamiaceae; genus Prunella; species Prunella vulgaris. Next base: position 2,624,919 of record JAPKLY010000018.1, on the reverse strand, counting down.
GTTCGCTTTCATTTTGCTTTTGAAAATCCACTTGTACCCTAGTGGTTTACTTCCCAGAGGGAGATCCACTAGTTCCCACGTGTGATTTTGCAAAATAGAATTTATTTCACTTTGAATTGCTTCTTTCGAAAGAGGACCTTCGGAAGAGTTATCGGCTTCTTTAAAGCTTTGAGGTTCACTTTCGAGCATGTAAGTTAGAAAATCCGGACCAAAGGATTTTTCTACTCGTGCTCTTTTACTACGTCTTGGTTCAACCTCTTCCTCATCTACAATTTCATCAATTGTAGGGTTTGCAAAACTAGAGTTTGCATGGCTAGGGTTTGCATGTTCTTTAGAAGTACTAGCTCCTTCATTCATCTTGCATGGAAATATATGCTCAAAAAATGAGGCATTTCTTGATTCCATGATTGCATTCTTATGTATATCATCAATTTGTGATTGATACACAAGAAACCGATAGGCACTACTATTATGTGCATATCCAATAAATACACAATCAATAGTTTTAGGACCTATTTTTACTTTCTTAGGTGGTGGAATTGCAACCTTAGCAAGACACCCCCACACTTTTAAGTATTTATAAGATGGTACTCGACTATGCCATAATTCATATGGACTTTTATCAACTTTCTTACGTGGTATCTTATTTAAAAGATAATTTGCCGTCAACACCGCTTCACCCCACATATTTTGAGGAAGTCTGGAATCTAGTAACATTGCATTCATCATTTCTTTCAATGTTCTATTTTTCTGTTCTGCGACACCATTTTGTTGAGGTGAATAAGGTGCGGTGGTTTTATGCTTAATTTTGTGTTGTGCACAAAATTCGGCAAATGGAAACTCATACTCACCTCCTCTATCACTTCTCAACATTTTAATTTTTCTATTGAGTTGATTTTCAACCTCATTTTTATAAAGCACGAACTTGTCAAAAGCTTCGTCTTTACTTTTTAAAAGATACACAAAACAAAATTTTTTACTATCATCTACAAAAGTGATGAAATATTTATTTCCACCACGTGTTTGTACACTTTTTAAATCGCACATATCTGTGTGAATTAATTCAAGTGGTTCACTATTTCTTTCAATAGTTTGGAAAGATGAACGAGTCATTTTCGCTTCTACACAAATCTCACACTTATGATTTGTATCAATTTGGAGTGTAGGTATACTATTTAAATTCATTAATTTTCTTAATGAATTAAAATTGACATGTCCTAAACGACCATGCCACGTAATAGACGACTCAATCAAGTAAGAGGAAGATGAAGCATTTTTATTCATAATTTTCTTAATCGTCATTACATTGAGTTTGAAAAGGCCATCACACTCATAGCCCTTTCCGACATACACTCCATTCTTGGATAAAATAACTTTATCCGCTCCTATTACAATTTTAAACCCATGTTTGTTCAACAAAGACCCGGACACCAAATTCTTACGAATTTTCGATACATACAAAATATTGTTCAAAGTCAACTCCTTATCGGAGGTAAATTTCAGCACTACCTTCCCTTTTCCTTTGACATCGAAAGTCGCCGAATTGCCCATGTAGAGCTTCTCTACATGAACACTTTCATCAAGGGAATTAAATAATTCCTTGGAAGAGCAAATATGACGGGTTGCACCCGTATCGAGCCACCATTCACGTGGGTTTGAGCCCACCATATTTACCTCAGACACAACGGCTGAGAAATGTCTCTCATCTTGGTTGACCATATTCGCTTGGTCTTTCTTCGGCTTTCTACATTGAGCCGCCTTGTGACCGGGTTTCTCACAATTGTAGCAAGTCCCAGTAAATTTCTTTTTGATCTCATTCTTCTTCGGACCCAAATTCTTGAAATCTTTCCAACCGGAGTGTAGCTTGTCAATGATGGCAGCCACTTGGAACGACTCACTAATCACCATCCCTTCGGCATGGATATCCGAAATAATAACCTGTAGCTCATGCACCTGGCTAACAACAGGTGTATCCACCATTTTAAAATCGAGAAACTTACTTACGAGGAACTTCTTTGTTCCGGCGTCCTCGGTCTTGTATTTTTTCCCAAGAGTTTCCCACAACTCTTTTCCCGTCTTTATTCCAATGTAAACGTTGTAAAGAACGTCCAAGAGGTTGTTGAGACTATAATTCTTGGACAGAAAGTCCAAGTGATTCATACTTCTTGGGCAAGTACGGGTTGCTCATCGGGTTCAGCGGGAAGAGTGGGAGGATATTCCCTTAAGAATCTCGCCAGATTTAGTGTGGTTAAATAAAATAGCATTTTCTGTTGTCACCTTTTGAAGTTCATTCCCGTGAACTTCTCCGGCTTGTCGTGGTGCTGAACAGGAATCGTCACCGAAGGAACCGTCGAACCGATGAATGTGGAAGCGGAAGCTATAGCAATATGAGCCACCGGGGTAGTATCATTCGTCATGGTTGGGTTTGTATCAGCCATCTTGAAGGTTTATTTTGTTTTAAGACTGTAGGGATATAGTGCACGATGACTGAAAATAATAATAAAAATAAAAGGAGAATCGAGGCTTGTGAGGAACACGATTTCCTTAAAACAAAATATGCCCCTTACTCTCTAGGTGCTTAGTGAATTTATGGGACACTTGTTTCCCAGGATACAACGATGAAAAGCAACAATATAGCACAATATCTTTCTTTAAATGAACCGAGATATTGTTCATAATCACCGGAGTAAGAACGAAATTTTAGCGGAATATTTGGACAAGGAAAGTGGAAGGTTGCCGGAAAGTATCTGGATATTTTTCAACTCAAATATTGTATATTTTGTTATTCTTGTGTTTCTTGCAACACATAAGAATACTATTTATAGTACTAAAAAATGACTGTTGGAGTGTAGCCATAAAGACCCACAAATGGTCTTGACCGAAACTGAAAAGCGTCTGAATTAATTGCATTAAAACAGGTTTTTTAAGTTTCAAAACGTGTTGTAACTGTAGATATTTTGAAATCTCAGCAGACCTGAAAAAATACCTCTCAGGATGACCCTGACTCAGCTAAAAATTAGCTTGTCAGGCCGCCACCAAATCGGTGCGACATTCGTGTCCGCAGGACGCGCCCGCACACAAGTTTGAGGTTTTTAGGCCAAATTCGGTCATGATTTGCACCCCCCTGCGCGCACGCGTAGAGTGTGGAGAAGCATAACCCACTTACTTTCTTGCAAGCTAAGGATGAGTTTCTCCTTATAAACTCACTTCCTCAATAACAATTTTCCAATGTGGGACAAGGCTGTTAGCCTTTCCCTTTTATTTCCCTTCTTTCCCATCCTCAACACTAATTTTCCAATGTGGGACAAAGGTTCCCTTCATTTCTTCATTTGTTACAACAAACTTAAAAATTCAATTTCTCATTCACCCAATATCGGAATTGGGCGAGTAATATATCGAATCGAAGCTCTCTTCGAGGAGCACAAATTCCAACAGTATCAACATACCGAGCACATCCAACACAGGAGTGAAGCATGCCTAATACACACCTCTTGGCGCTAGACGTTCGGTATTTAACGTCTAACAAGGACCGTGTGTAACGACCCCGAAAGCCTACATTTTATGGGCCAGGATAGCGCTTCACACGCTCATTCAATGGACGTAATACACGCTCCAAAAGTATAGCACGACAAACGCCTCCCGGAACCCGGGACAGCGCTTCAAACGCTCATCTAAAGGACGTGGTACACGCTCCAAGCAATAGCATAACGAACGCTTCCTGGATAATAGTGCCTCTATTTGTTACAACCGAAATAGTTATACGTTACACGAAGCGAAGAAAAGGTACCATATAAACAACGAGCAACATTAACTGAAGGACATAAATGGCATTTTATTAAAGGTTCGACAACAACGAGACATAAACATCAAAACAACATCCTTGACAAAAAAGTAAAAGAAGCAGCAAAAAGCAAAACTGATGTCTAAAACATAGAAGACATCAGACAAACAAAAGAAACCCTAATCAGCGGTAGGGGCAGTAACATCAGTCGGCTGAACCTCGAGAGTGGTCTTCTCATCACTTGGAGGAGTCTAAAGTTATGACATGGTGATCTCATTATCTCTCTCCTGACGACCTTCTTCAGGAGAGGCTTCAGCAGTGTCAGCAGCTCCTGAAGCAGATGCAGGAGCTTCAGCAATCACGTTAACATCCGGGGCATCCGAAAGAGATCGTACTGGGGGCTGAACATTAGTGTATCCATCTCCAAAGACCCCCAGGTCAAATACAAAACGTATCAGATCGGCCAGAGAAAGTGGTTGTGCTTTGTTCGGCGGATTGGCTTTGACAAAGTCCAGAAGTGCCTTTTTCATTAAATCAGAGATCTTCAATCCTCTCTCTTCTGCCATATGGACAACCCGGATGCACTCGCTGTATGAGGAGATGTACCTGAAATTGGACGCATCGCGCACCTGCTCCGCCAAGTCCTCTTCGAAGTACATACACTCCACTGTATTCTGAATCTCAACTTTCTCCCTCTTCAGTGCCAGAACCCGTTCCACTGTATCTGTATACTCTTGGCACTCCTGAGCTCTTTCGGCCTTCAGACGGGCGATTCCCTTTGTTGTTGTTGTCAGCTGTTCGTCAAGACTCCGATTATCATATTGAAGCTTACGACAATCGTCAAGAGCAGTTTTTTCAGAGTATAAAGTACTCTTGATCTTGAGAGTCGCTTGCTTCAGTTCTTCCTCTTTCGCCTTGAGCACCTTCTCCTTCTCTTCATTTTCCTCGTGAAGCCGTTGAACTATCTTACCCAGATCTAGAGCCTGGTCAATAGCCCGCTGAAAGACCACAACAGTTGAGCTGGAAAATGCACCGCCAAGAAGCAAATTATCACTGAGGTATTGCTAATGGATCACCCTATTGTTCGTCTTACTCCAGGACTGAGAGATAAACTTGGAAGCTCTTTGCACCTCTCTGTCAGTAATATCTCTGTAATATCTCGGAACACTGAAATAAGCAATCTGATGAAGGGCATCGCAACGTGTGGAGTGGTCACCCGGATGATATCTGAGAAAAATGATAACTGCATAAGTAAAAGATCAAATTAAATGCAGAATGATAAAAAAGGATAGGGACTTATGCTTCTCAAACCTCACGATCCCATCTGAGATATGTATCATCCCGGCGGAAACCAAGTGCACGTGGCGAAAGCGGAGGCGAATCATGACGATCCACGGGTCGGGAAAATGAAAGTGGACGACTATATCCCCCAGCTTGTCCAGTCTTACTTTTCTTTTTCTGCAGACTAGTTTTGTCTTTGGCACCAACAGACGTGTCGCTATCTTTCCTTTGTTGCTTTGACTTTCTCAGCGGACTGTTCCGAGAAACATGTGCAACAGCAGGAGCACGGGGTAGATGTAGGCACCGGTGGTGCCGGGATTTGAGCTCCTCTCTTCTTCCGTAACACCACCATTATGTTATCAAACTTTTCAAGAGTTTCACCAGATTTCATCTTGAAGTTCTCAAACTTTTGAACTGCTATCATGAGTTTATTTTCCTTGATTTGTTCAGTTCCTTCACAAATCATTTCCAACTTTTCCCATATATCTTTTGCAGTTTTGCAGTTTTTTATCTTGCTAAACACAATTTTATCAAGTGAATGATAAATAGTGTTCTTTGCAACATTGTCAAGGTTGGATCTTCTCTTGTCATCCTCAGTCCATTCCCTTCTGGGTTTGGGGATAATCTGAGCTAATCCAGCTGACTGATCAGCTGCAGTATTGACCTTCTCAATAGGTATAGGGCCATCCTCTATGATAGACCACATCTCATCATTGATTGCAGACAAATGTGCTTGCATTCTAATTTTCCATTCATCATAGTCCTCAGCAGAGAACATTGGAACCTTTGATTTCACCATCTTGGGAGCCATGCAAGTATGCAGGTGTGTTTTTCAAAAACAAAAAAGGATCTAGCTAGGTACAGATCAAAGCAGTGGCAAGCCAACTGCTCTGATACCACTGGTTGGTCCCTTAAAGTGGTCAAGGTCTAGAGGGGGGTGAATAGACCTTGAGTCCAAAATCAGATTTTCAAACTTTTCAAAATAAGAGGGATTCTAGAACCTTACAGTAACCTCTTTAAGTTCAAAAAGATAAGTCTACAAGAGTTTTAGAAACTGGACCACAAATGTTACAGCTGTGGACTTAAGAAGTCTGCAGCTGCAGAGTTTAAAAAGTAACTTTGCAAAAACAAAAGGATCACTTGTAGACAAAATATCAGAGGAGTTCTCACAATTAAAATTGTGTTGAGAATACTCTAATATGCAGCGGAATAAAGTGAGTTTTAATGAAAAACAATGTAAACAAACTTAACAGTTGAGTGACATAGAGAAGTCTACAGCTGTAGAGTCAGTTTTTCTTTGTGATAAACACAAAGATTTATGCGCTCAGGTTTCAAAAGAATGATGAATGTAATAAGGAAATTAAATATGCAGGACAAGAATTAAACGACAGAAAGAAAATAGACCAGATTTATAGTGGTTCAGTGTCTATAAAAAGACCACCTACATCCACTGTTACACCACTCAGGTGCCAAATTCACTAAGATGAGATCACTAAGATCAATACAAGTAGTTCCCCCTTAGAACTAGGTTCACTCAGATTCCTATTCTAAAAAGAGATTAAACTACCCTATTCACTCAGAATATAACTCACAAAGACTTTTACAAAACCTCACAAAGAGATATCTACACTAAGTAGAAATATAAAATAGGTTAGGGAACAACAACAAAAAGGTGTGATTCTTTCTAAGAAAAATCCTAACCAACTATCCTATGAATCACAAAGAATAAAACGAGTAAGGCTCTCTTATAATTTTGTTGGCTGTAGACTTGCTTATGCAGAATGCTTGTATGCTCAGGGTTATTGTTGTTGCTTCCTCTGAGGACTTCTTCTATTTATAGATTGAGTGGTGTGACTTATCCGTTGGAAATTCAAATTTGAAATCCGGATAAGGCTCCTCTCTCTCCATTTGGCATGTGTGAAGTGGTCTTCATCCTTCACACATGATAGTACTGATTGTACTATTGTCCTTTTTCCTTAGAATTCTGGCCTCCTTGTAACTAATCTTCATTATCATCCAAAATTAAGAAAATATCCTCCACTTAAGTACAGTTTAGTGAGTGTTTGAGAGCTACACTAATAGCGCTTAATGGTCTTCATTATCTTCAAATAATCTCTGACTTTTACCATCTCTTCAAACGGTTCTTTGTAGCTGTAGACTTCAATCTTGCAGTTGTAGAGTCCTATTAAATAAGAAAAATCGGCTGTAGAGAAACCTTACAGCTGTAGGGTCATGTATGGCTGTAGATTGATCAAATATACAGCTGCAGACTTCACTTACAACTATATGTTTCAAACACCAATTTCCTTAGCACAAGTGTTAGATCAATATATTCAATAAACACATTATTTTGCACATATCAAAATCTGAACCAAGGTACTTAACAATTTCCCTCTATTTTGATGTTGGCAAAACAATCAACAAAATAAACAACAAAGACAATAAGACATTGTCTTATAAGAACAGAGCATGAACAACAAAGCAAAACAAAGCAGGACAAAAGAAGACAGAGCAAAACACAAAGCAACAGAATACAAGACAAAGCACAAAGCTACATAAACTAAAAAGAGTTCAAGATACAGCTTACAGTAGATAGTTAGACTAAAAACTAAAAAGTTTTAGTGTCTAATCTAGAACATAATCTTCATCTTCTTCTGTGCTTGGGATCAGCATCATCTTCATTATCTTCTTCATCAGTTTCATCTTGAGGCTTCAAGATTCCTTGCTCCACTAACTTCATGTTTTTCTCATCCTCTTCAAAGTACTTAATCAACTTTTGTAGTTCATAAGTTTCCATCTCTTCTTCTTCTTTCTTAGACTTGAATACCCTCTTAGGCAATGGATTTTTCTTGATCTTTCCACCAAGAAGACGAGCATTATCTCCTTTATATAATGATCCATCAGCCTTCAGGTCTTTGAATTTTTGAAATATGTCCTTCTTGAGCTTAATCTTCTTAATCACAGTATGCCTGTTGCATATACTCAAGAATTCCTTCCATAAGTTTTCAAATTCAGCTTTCATTTGATTAACCCTTTCATCAGAGTCTTCAGTAGGTATCATGCTTAATGGTTGAACATTTAATGGTTGAGCAGTGATAACAGCTGTAGATTCATCAAAATCTTTCTCTCTTTGCTTTTCTTTCTCTTCTTTCTCTTTCTCTTCCTTCTCTTTCCTTCTTTCTCTAGATTCTTTCACTGTTTGTTCCCAATAACCAAGAGGTTTTTTAGTGTGAACTGCAGGTGTTTGAGCTGTAGATTTAGGGAGTTTTATGATCTTGCTTCCTTTAGAACTTCCCTTCATCTGATTTGATTGAGGTTTTTCTTCTGATTGATCTCCCAATCTCTTAGACAAATCTTTAGATTTTGCAGCCTCAAGCTCTTTTGCCCATGCCTTTCCAATATCCTTCACATTCTCAAGGATATCTTCAGTGACATGTTCTCCTTCTTTGATCTCTTTTTCAATATTGCTTTCCCCCTTGTTGCCAACATCAATGTGTGACAAAATGGTGTTAAGCTTACTCATCAGTTCAGTTTTCAGGGTCTCATTCCCAGATATCAGCTTAGTCATTTCATTCTTCATACTCTTCACTTCTACTTTCAGATTAAAAGAATCATCTTTCATCAAATTAATATATGACTGTAGAGTAGTGATTTCTCTTGTCTTTTTGATAACATCTTCCCTTATCAATCCATTCTGAGCCAATAAGCTGTCCACAATAACTTTAAAATTCTTTTCAAGAAATGTCTTTTCTTCTGAGCTTCTCTCATCAAACTTCTTAACAAGGTCTTCCATACCTTTTCTCACATTCTGAGAGATAATAGCATCAGGTACCATCTTGACTTGCTTCAGAATTCAGCTTCTAATCCTTTGAATGATTCTTCCAAATGTTTTAGCTGGGATACAACTTCCTTGGGTGTCATCTAAGGATTTGTATCACTGTCCTCTTCCTCAGAGTCTCCTTCTCTTATCACCAACTCTTTTCCTTTTGTAACCTTTTGAGCTTTAGAAGGCACCAATTCTAAAGCTGTAGAGTCTTCAGTGGAAACCTTCCTCTTGCTAGGAGTTACAACCACTTCAGTAGAGAATTCAACTATATAGTCATCCATATTTTCAACATTCTCTCTCTCAAGAGCTGAATAGCTCTGCAGTGGGGGAGTTCCATGCCTATAGATCTCTTCCAGAGTAAACATTGCAGGTGAAGATTGATGAAAAATGCTTGTGATGGGGTTTGACAAGTCTTTTGCACTTTCATCAATGTCCTTAGATGTATCATCAACAACTTGCTCATCAACTTGAACATTTTCAGTAGCTTGAACTTCAGTTTCCACAGTTTTAGCTTGAACTTCAGCTTGAACTTGGGCTTGAGCACCACCCATTGGTGCATCATCATTGCCATCATCATTATCATCTGGCTTTTCCTTAGGTTCTTTGCAAGGAGAATCATATTTTCTTGTCTCTTTCTCCTTCTCTGATTCTTCTTCTGTAGGGATTCCTTCAACAATTACTGGATCTGCAGCACTAGCTCCTGCAGACTCCATCAAAATAGCCTCTTTTGCCAAAATAGTTAAGCCTTCAGCTTCAACTATTTGGTGACTTCCTTCACTAATCTTCTGTGGTAATTCTTCATCACTATCAGAACTTACAACATCATACCCAGTTTCAGGATATTCAACTTCAGGGTCTTTCTCAGTCATAAGAGCAACTCTCAAAGTTGCAGCTGCTGATTTAGTGATCTTCTGTCTTGCAGCTTCTTCAGCAATGATCTGCTTTCCTTTACCTTTATCATTTCTTCTTTTCTCAGCAATGAAATCATCAATAAAATTAGGCTTCATCAATTCATTGACATCACTGCAATTTGTCTAGTCAACAACCCACTGGAGCAAATTCCTTTCCTCAACTGTCAACTTGTCTAATTCCTCTTTGACTAGCTTCCAACATCAAATTTCTGTCTTTTCTCTTCAAATCCTTCTACCATCTCAACTGGAACAACAGGGAGTTGTTCAGTTTCAGGTTCAGGAACTTCAGCTTCTTCAATCTGTTCCTCAGTAGCTTGTACCTCAGACTGTACAATTGGCAAGTCTACAGCTGTAGACTTGTCAGTTTCAGCTCCTCTGGTTTTCTTGGAATGAAACTTCTTCTGTCTCTTTTCTCTATCAATTTCATCTTCTGAATCAGTAGGTTCATCTACTAAAAGCTTTCTTCTTACATTCTTCTTTTTCTTTTCAGCTTGTTTTGGTGAACGAATAATGGTGAGAATCATTTCTTCATATTTCTTCTCTTTATTCTTGGATTTGGGAGCCATATGAGCATCCACAGCTCCTCTCTTGAAATTGGCCTTCCCAATGATTCTATGAGTTATAATAGCCTGACCCTCATGCCCATTAAACAAAGAAAATCCAACTTCTTTCAAAATATAGTTTAAGAACAAACCAAAACCTCTGTTCTTACCAGTCTTAATAACATCATTTCCTATATTTCTCAACAAAAGTTCTCCAATATCTATCTTAATCTCCTTCACAAAAGCTATCATCAAATCCCATATAAGAATGGTCCAAGTATCATGAGCACCAGTCCTACATAGTAAACATTTATCTATAGCTTCATAAAGATAGACATACTCAACTGCTAAATCAGTCTTCTTGAATGTCCTCTTCCAGTTCTTTGGAAATGGCTTCTTTGCAGTGAATCTCCTCCAATACTTTTCATCTTCCTCAGCAAAGTTGAGATTATCATGAGCATCACCTCCAGTCCTTAGGTGTAGAGCCTTGCAAATATCATTAGCTGTAATCTTTACATTCCTTCCTTGTAGCTTCACAGATAATGTCTTTCTTTCAATATTGGCTTCTGCATTCTGGTAGAACTCACGTACTATCTTGTCATCATAAGCTCCAGGGTTGTGGGTTAAACACTAATGAATCCCTTGATTCACTGTATGCTTAACAACTTCCTCCATAGCATCAGTAGGATGCTTCTAAAGGAATTTCGTCGAAGTCAAATAAAGCTCCAAATATAACTTTCATAGCCATGATTCTTGGTTTCTTTTGAGTAAGGGATGGGGAGTGTTTAAGGTTTCAGAGGGGTTCGAAATGTTAAAGTGAGATATAAAAGGATGAAGGATCCTTTAAATACCTTTCCTTAAATAGTCATTAAGAATAGGGGTATAACGGTCTTTGACCTAAAAATTTATGAGCTTTTGAATTCTAGACCAGAATTTATAATTAAATTTGTCCAAAATCTAACTTACATAGAATTTAATTCCATTTAAAATGTTACACGTATTCACACATTTTATTAATTAAAATGCCTGAATAAATCCAAAATGTTTGTAACTTCAGTACAAACATTTTTGAATTTTGTAGTGCTCCATTTAATTTGCAGAACTGTACAAAGTACTGTAAATTCCTAAGTTTGCAGTTGACAATCTTAGAATTTGGAAATATACAGTTGGTAAGGAATTTGCAATTTAGAATTAAGTCTACAGCTGTAGAGTTCGACTCTACAGTTGAATGACTTTGCAGCTGCAATTTTCCTTTTCACTGTTTTTTCAATTTTCTGGGCTTGTCTTTGCAATTTAGTGATTTTCACAGAGTCTTCTTACAATTCTAACATTCCCAAATTACCTCTCAAGATTGAAAATCTTGATTCACATAAAGGTTTAGTGAAAATATCAGCAAGATTCAAATCAGTATGAATCTTTGTTAATTTCACATCCTTTCTTTCAACATGATCTCTTATGAAATGATGCCTTACATCTATGTGTTTTGATCTAGAGTGTAAAACTGGATTCTGTGTAATAGCAATAGCACTGGTATTGTCACAGAATATAGTTGTTTCTCTTGAATCCATCCCATAATCTTGTAATTGATATTGCATCCATAAGATTTGTGCACAACAGCTTCCAGCAGCAATGTATTCTGCCTCAGCTGTAGAAAGAACAATTGAGTTTTGCTTTTTACTGTGCCATGCCACCAACCTTTCACCTAGGAATTGACAAATCCCACTAGTACTCTTCCTATCAATCTTGCAGCCTGCAAAATCTGAGTCAGTGTACCCAACGAGTTTAATTCCTCCTTCTTTAGGATACCATAATCCTAGATTTTGTGTGGATTTGACATACTTGATGATCTTCTCTACAGCATTTAAGTGTGACTCCTTAGGATTCACTTGGAATCTAGCACATACACTGCAAACATAATATCAAGTCTGCTAGCTGTAAGGTATAGCAATGATCCAATTAGTCTTCTATATTTGGTTACATCAATACTTTTGCCATTCTCATCTTTGTCCAGACTCATAGAAGGTGTCATAGGTATATTGGTAGGCCTAAAACTGTCTATTCCAATTCTTTTTATGAGCTCTTGAGTGTATTTAGCTTGATTGATGAAAATTCTATCTTTCATTTGCTTCACTTGTAATCCCAAAAAGAAATTCAGATTTCCCATCATGCTCATTTCAAATTTCTCAGTCATGAGCTTAGAGAATTTTCTGCATAATTCCTCATTGGTTGAGCCAAAGGTTATGTCATCAAAATAGATTTGGACAAGCAAAATATCTTTCCTATATTGTAATCTGAATAAGGTTTTGTCAACCATGCCCTTTTTTAATCCATTTTTTATCAGATGATCACATAGGGTATGCTCTAGGTGCTTGTTTAAGTCCATAAAGGGCTTTTCTAAGCTTATAAACCATATCTTCAGCTGTAGATTCCTCAAATCCTGGTGGTTGTTCAACATACACTTCTTCTGAGAGTAAACCATTGAGAAATGCACTCTTTACATCCATTTGATAGACTGTAAAGTTCATATGTGCAGCATAGGCTAGAAAAATTCTTATAGCTTCTAATCTCGCAACTGGGGCAAATGATTCATCAAAATCTATGCCTTCAGATTGACAATAGCCTTGAGCAACTAGCCTTGCTTTATTTCTGGTTACAATTCCATCTTCGTCAAGTTTGTTCTTGAATACCCACCTAGTCCCAATCACTTTGTGATTCCTAGGTCTTGGCACAAGTTCCCATACTTGATTTCTCTCAAAACTATTCAATTCTTCTTGCATTGCAATAATCCAATTGACATCTCACAGTGCTTCATGAATATCAGTAGGTTCTGAAGATGAAAGAAATGTAGCAAACATTGCCTCATGGATTTATTTTCTAGTTCTTACAGCATCTGATGGGTTTCCAATTACATGCTCAGGGGGGTGATCTTTTAACCAAATCAAATCTGACACATGTTCTAATCTTGATCATTGTTCTCTACAGCTGTAGATTCACCTACTGCAGACTCATCAAGGCCTTTTGTTGATGTCTCTACTTCTCTTTGAACATTCTCATAGACTAGGTCTTCAACATAACCAATGGAGGTAACTCAACTAACACAGTGCCAAAGCCTTTGTTGGTCAAATCTACGGGAGTTTTGATCACAACATACTGCTGTTGACTTGTGACTGTAGAGTTGTCCTCTTTAGAGTCTTCAACAATTTCTTCAGTGGAGCTATGTTGTTCATAAAAAACAACATGATGTGATTCTTCCACAATCATCAATCTCTTGTTATACACTCTAAAGGCTTTGCTAACATTAGAATATCCTAGAAAGATACCTTCATCTGACTTTGAATCAAAAGTCTTGAGGTGTTCTTTCCCATTATTCAGTATGAAGCATTTACATCAAAAAATGTGTAGATAAGAGATATTAGGGGTCCTTCCTTTTCATAACTCATATGGAGTCTTCTTATGATCCTTAACAATAAAGCATCTATTCTGAGTATAGCATGCAGTGCTTGTTGCTTATGCCCAAAATTTCTTAGGCAACTTTGCTTCAACAATCATTGTTCTGGCAGCTTCTTTAAGTGTTCTATTCTTCCTTTCTGTAACTCCATTCTACTGTGGGGTTCTAGCTGCAGAGTATTCATGAATTATGACATATAGTGAGCAATACTCTTCAATGACTTGATTTGTGAATTTTGTTCCTCTATCTGATCTGATCTTCACAATCTTCAAGTTCTTTTCATTTAGAATCCTTCTCAACAATTCTGGTAACCGCTGTAGAGTTTCACTCTTCTTTCTTAAAAACACAGTCCAAGAAAATAGTGAGTAATCATCTACAACAACCAAAGTATACTTCTTCCCACTTATACTTACAGGTTCTATGGGTCCAAAGAGATCCATATGTAGTAATTCAAGTGTTCTTGAAGTGCTTGGGTGTGATTTACTTTTGAAAGTCTTCTTGATTTGTTTCCCTTTGACACAAGCATCACATAAGTGTTCCAACCTGAACTTAGTGTTTGGCAAACCTCTTACAAGTTTGTTATTCACAAGTTCATTCATGGTTTTGAAGTTTATGTGATTCATCCTTTTGTGCCATAGCCAACTAACTTCATTGGAACTATTAGCTAGAAAGCAGGTAGTTTCAGTTGTAGAGTTCCACTCCACAATGTAAACATTCTCTTTTCTAGTTCCTGTCAGTTTAGTGGTTTGAGATTCAACATCTTTGACTATGCAAGTGTCATGTGTAAAGTCTACAGTGTAGCCTTTGACACAAAATTGACTCACACTTAGCAAGTTATGCTTTAAACCATCTACCAAGTAAACATCATTGATCTGAACATTTTCTTTGAGTAGACATCCTGATCCTTTAGCTGTTCCACTGGCATTATCACCAAAAACAACTTTAGGACCTTTATGTTCTTTCACATTTAGTAGCAAACTTTTGTCTCCAGTCATATGTCTTACACAACCACTGTCAATGTACCAAATCTCTCTTTCAGTGGTTGTAACATGTCCCTGCAAAATAAAATGAGTTATTTAGAAATTCAATACTTTGGATTTTCTCCAGTGTTACTCTTTGCAATCCAAGCCTTTTTAGGAGCTGTAGAGTTGTTAATTCTACAGTTCTTGCTTGATCCTCCTCTTTGAGTGCTTAAAGAGGGAGACATATCTGACATATTTCCATTCCAGAATCTATCAAAATTGAGTCTTTTTTACATATCCAATCTATGAAAGACTTCTTCTTCTGACTGTAAATTTGATTCTGCAGTTTATTTCAAAGTTATGTTTTGAAACATATTTGAGACGTCTTCTTCAGAGTCATCCATGATCTCCTTGATCTTTTGTTGTCTTCTTGGTGACAATTCTTTGAATGAATTCAAGAATATCAAGTCTTCTAGCTGTAGGGTTGAGTCTACAGTTTCTTCAGGGGTTGTCTCTTTGATGAACTTTCTCTCAGGTCTTGGAATAGACTTTTGCAAGTATTTCATCCAGACACAAGGATTATATCCTATTCCAGACAAATCTTTTGAATGCCTCTGCTCAGACAGCATCTTCTTCAATTGTTTGGATGATTTTCCAAAACATTCTAGCTTCTTTTGATAATAAGCATTGTGTTCTTCAAGTTCAGCTATCATCAGTTCCTGACTTCTGATTGTTTCCTTCAATTCAGCACAATCTGCAGCTCTACAACTTGTTTCATTGAAAAGTTCTTCATTGTCCTCTTTCAGACAATTGTAACCTTCCTTCAGTTCTTGTAGAATCTGGAATTGTTTTTTAGCATCTTCCACTCCAGCTAACATAGCTTTCACATGTTCTCTTCCAATATGATTATCTCTTCTAATATCTTCATTTTCTTCTTGTAGTCTTTGGATTGCACTTAGCATGTCACTGGAATAATCCTTTTCTGTAATATAACTTGATGATCATGAGCATACCTCTTCATATTTAGCCATAAGACAGATCAGGGCTTCTTCATCTGAATCTGTAGAGTCAGAGTCTTCTAAATCTGTAGTTGACTTTTGAGAAGAAGAGGGACAGTCTTCCTGATTTTTATCAAACTCAGAAAGTAGTGCTCTAATTCTCTCCTTGTCAAACTTTTTCTTTCTATCTTTCCTGATTCTCTTTTCTTCATCAGTGTACTTTTCAGCTTTGGGATACGGACAATCCTTGATGTAATGTCCTAGTTTTCTGCAGTTATAGCACAAATAAGTTGAGTTAGGTGTTGTAGATTTCACCTTACCATCTTCCTTTGGTGTGAATTGCTTCTTCTTGGTCCATTTGCCAAATTTCTTGAGCTGCTTTATAAAAAGAGCCAAGTCTTCATCATCAGAACTTGTAGCTGTAGGGTTGTCAGCCACTAGAGTTGTAACCTTACTGTTGTCAGGTTCTTTTCTTCTGCTTATGTCAAATTCATAATCTTTGAGGTCTGAAAAGAGTTCAAAGGTGGATATCTTTGATAAATCCTTTGATTCTCTCATAGCAATGACCTTCATGTCCCATTCAGAAGGTAAGCCTCTGAGAACCTTCAAGTTCATTTCTCTTTGTGAGTAGTCTTTACCAAGTGAGTCTAGCTCATTGAGAATCCCAATGAATCTTGACTCAAACTTTTCAAAAGTTTCACCAGATTTCATCTTAATGTTCTCAAACTTTTGAACTGCTATCATAAGTTTGTTTTCCTTGATTTGTTCAGTTCCTTCACAAATCATTTCCAACTTTTCCCATATATCTTTTGCAGTTTTGCAGTTTTTGATCTTGCTAAACACAATTTTATCAAGTGAATGATAAATAGTGTTCTTTGCAACATTGTCAAGGTTGGATCTTCTCTTGTCATCCTCAGTCCATTCCCTTCTGGGTTTGGGGATAATCTGAGCTAATCCAACTGACTGATCAGCTGCAGTATTGACCTTCACAATAGGTATAGGGTCATCCTCTATGATAGACCACATCTCATCATTGATTGCAGATAAATGTGTGTGCATTCTAATTTTCCATTCATCATAGTCCGCAACAGAGAACATTGGACCTTTGATTTCACCATCTTGGGAGCCATGCAAGTATGCAGGTGTGTTTTTCAAAACCAAAAAGGATCTAGCTAGGTACTGATCAAAGCAGTGGCAAGCCAACTTCTCTGATACCACTTGTTGGTCCCTCATAGTGGTCAAGGTCTAGAGGGGGGGATGAATAGACCTTGAATCCAAAATCAGATTTTCAAACTTTTCAAAATAAGAGGGATTCTAGAATCTTACAATAACCTCTTTAAGTTTAAAAAGATAAGTCTACAAGAGTTTTAGAAACTGGACCACAAAGGTTACAGCTGTGGACTTAAGAAGTCTGCAGCTGCAGAGTTTAAAAACAACTTTGCAAAAACAAAAGGATCACTTGTTGACAAAATATCAGAGGAGTTCTCACAATTAAAATTGTGTTGAGAATACTCTAATGTGCAGCGGAATAAAGTGAGTGTTAATAAAAAACAATGTAAACAAACTTAACAGCTGAGTGACTTAGAGAAGTCTACAGCTGTAGAGTTAGTTTTTCTTTGTGATAAACATAAAGATTTATGCACTCAGGTTTCAAAAGAATGATGAATGTAACAAGGAATTAAATATGCAGGACAAGAATTAAATGACAGAAAGTAAATAGACCAGATTTATAGTGATTCAGTGTCTATAAAAAGATCACCTACGTCCACTGTTACACCACACAGGTGCCAAATTCACTAAGATGTGATCACTAAGATCAATACAAGTAGTTCCCCCTTAGAACCAGGTTCACTCAGATTCCTATTCTAAATAGAGATTAAACTACCCTATTCACTCAGAATATAACTCACAAAGAGTTTTACAAAACCTCACAAAGAGATATCTACACTAAGTAGAAATATAAAATAGGTGAGGGAACAACAACAAAAAGGGGTTATTCTTTCTAAGAAAAATACAAAACCAACTATCCTATGAATCACAAAGAATAAAATGAGTCAGGCTCTCTCAGAATTTTGCTGGCTGTAGACTTGCTTAGGCAGAATGATTGTATGCTCAGGGTTGTTGTTGTTGCTTCCTCTGAGGACTTCTTCTATTTATAGATTGAGTGGTGTGACTTATCCGTTGGAAATTCAAATTTGAAATCCGGATAAGGCTCCTCTCTCTCCATTTGGCATGTGTGAAGTGGTCCTCATCCTTCACACAGGATAGTACTGATTGTAGTATTGTCCTTTTTCCTCAGAATTCTGGCCTCCTTGTAACTAATCTTTATTATCATCCAAAATTAAGAAAATATCCTCCACTTAAGTACAGTTTAGTGAGTGCTTGAGAGCTACACTAATAGTGCTTAATGGTCTTCATTATCTTCAAATAATCTCTGACTTGTACCATCTCTTCAAACGGTTCTTTGTAGCTGTAGACTTCAATCTTGTAGCTGTAGAGTCCTATCAAATAAGAAAAATAGGTTGTAGAGAAATCTTACAGCTGTAGGGTCATGTATGGCTGTAGATTGATCAAATATACAACTGCAGACTTCACTTACAACTATATGTTTCAAACACCAATTTCCTTAGCACAAGTGTTAGATCAATATATTCAATAAACACATTGTTTTGCACACATCAAAATCTAAACCAAAGTACTTAACAGATAATAGTAGTCGTTTCCCTCCTCTTTATATTCTGAGATCATCATCGAATAATGAAGCTCAGGGGCCGTAAGCCGATTGGGATACCTTTCCAATCCTATTACTGTCAGATAGCTCAGTAGATTCCTCCACCCATTTGGCGTAATCTGAGTGATTGCGAGGTGGATATCCAACAGAAATTGACTTATCACTGGGTGCAGAGGAAGTGGAAATCCGACCTCGAGGATATCCAAGTTTATGGCGGTACAACCTGGTAGGGGACGATCAGCCCGCTCATTGTCACGCGGGACATACATATGGATGTCGAGTGGAACCCTATATTCATCTCGAGCAGCTGTCAAATCATCCTCTAAAAGTAGACTGCGGTGTCGAGTAGCCCCAATTTTTGTCTTGACGTACGGAACGGGTGGAATCCGAGGCTTAATGAATTGATCACCATACCGCTCGAGGCAAACCAACCAATTTAATTCTTAGACAACCCCCATCAGAACAGTCTGTTTAAGCAATTGTGTTGGAGGTTGGTAAATCTGAACTAACTCCCTCCAGATGTCATCTTGCCTCGGTCCGGATCCTAGTTCAAAACATTCTCCAAGATCAAAGTCGGTATCACCCTGACGAAGATTTATTATCCTGAGAACATTGGCGGTCTTGTCCCGAGCTTCCGGAACTTCTCGAACAGTACCAAAATTTTTAGCATCAGGTCCGAAAGACTCTAAATTTGTCCCAAAAATGTCATAGCAAACCGAATGAACATCAGACTCCATCTCTTCGTCATAAGTTTCTTCATCGACTATGAGCAATCTTCTTTTGGTGTGAGGAGAACGAGTGGTTTGACCATGACGGGCTATCTACTCTCGTAGAGCAGCTCGCAAATCCCTCTCGGATGTCTGGCGACGAGCAACTGCACCTGCTCGCCTCGGGCAAATAGCTCCTTAAGTTGGCCCAGGGGAGCGAGCAGCTTCCTCAACATGGCGAGCAGCTCCCTCAGTATGGCAAGTAGCAGCACCTGCTCGCCCAGATTGGCGAGCAGCACACTCATCTTGGCGGCGAGCATCTGCACCTGCTCGCCCAGAATGGTGAGCAGCTCTTTGAGCTTCATCCTCGATACGAGCAGCTCTCTCAGCATCCATTTCGGCTGCTCACCTCCTCTCTTGAACTACAAAATCCCGCTCTCGAGATTCGATTCCAATCGTCACCGCACCAGTTCCCCTATTCCTCGCCAGATTCGAGTAGTCCCACAATTCATGAAGTTGGGATTCGGCCGTTTTCCCGGGTTCTGCAGTGGCGTGTCACCGGGGGAAGAAAAAGATACCATGTTTTTTGGCGATAGCTCTAAAAAATAGGAAATCAGATACCAAATCGAGCACAAAGGACTAAACAATATCAAATCCTAGAAAACTAAACCCAAGATTAATCCTCGACGAAGAACATCTCTGAGAACCATGATTTCCAGTGATGAACAACTACAGAGACCTAATTTTTGGTCATACTCGATTGAAAACGAAGAGCGAAAAAGAAAAACAAGGAAGGAAGATAACAAACTACCTTTGCTAATGGAGATAGACGCTGGAGATGCGTTGGAGATTCACCGGAGAGATTTCAGGAGAAAAAAAATGAAAGTGAAAGGAAAGAAATGAAGGAGAGGGATGATTCGGGTATTTATAAAGTGAAGGTAGGCCCTTATTTACAATTTTCATCGAGGACCAAATTGCAAATTTTTTAAAAGTATAAAAAGTGGCGCGCGAAATAATAAAACCGTTCATATTCCATGTCCATGAGTTGGCGAAAGTGGCGAGCAGCTCAGCTGCTCGCCCCACAAGCTGTTCGCCTCCTCACTCCAAGTGTTGTTCACCGCTTCACTCCAAGATTTGTTCACCTCATTAATATCCTACCAACTGATCGCCAATTTTAGCGGTCCGATCACACACGTTTTTAGTGTTTCACATCATTTGAACATGGATATTTGAGAGCACATCCTGGTATCTCTTTTTTCCTACGATCGGTTTATCCACAACGGTGGTTTACGGCTAGGTTTTTAATGAGGCCACGGGGGTCTTTCACTCTATCCATATTCCAAATATTTGCATGTTAATATCAAGCCCGAATTACTTCCTAGCTGTGAAGAACTTCCATAAAGATCCAAATAGCTTGATAATTGTTGTTCGCCTGAAGGTTCAAACAAACATCAAGCTAGGGGCAGCTGTTGATGAAATAACTTAATCCAGATGCTCAAGGAAGTAATTAATGTAATCTCGGATGACGTGTCCAAAGACGATCAATCAAGTTTAAAGAGATCACTAGAAAGAGGTAAGGATGCAGCCAAATCACGTATGGATCAACAAAGAAAGAAAAAGAATTTCATAAAGAACAAGAAATAGGAGAGCAGCTGATTAGGGTCATAATTGCATATTTTTGCATCTATTTTTATATGGTTTTGATGTGCTTATGTTCATATTTGACCCTAAAATGATATACTTTGTGCATTTAACCCTTTTTGGCTACAAAGTTGTGATTGTAGGTGAAAACGAGTAAAACGAGGAAGAAATGAGCAAGATTGAGAAAAGTCTGGATTTTTGGAGTCAAGCCAATGGAAGTAATTGTTATTCCATGATGAAGAGCTTTAAGAGAGGGTCGCAATGCAAGAAGAATCGAGTTAATCGGAGTCCTAGAACTAAAGATATGACGAAAATGAGGAGAGTCGAGCATGACCCGAGCTAAGGAATGGGATCAGCAGCAAGCCTTCTCGGATCGGAAACACCTAAGGCTACGATCGTGCGAGAAATCCCTGGAGCGGCAGCAAAAGGCTCGCGCGAGCTCGCGCGCAAGCACGATCAGCAGGTTTCACGCATGGGTTCGGTAGCTTGCAAAAGCGCGCGATCCAACTGCCGATCACAATCGGCAGCCACAAAGCTCACGTTCGGCAGCAGTTCAGGATTTCCAAATTTTCAGGGCTATTTTCATATTTCCGCGCGTTTAATGAAGGGCACTTTGGACTAAACATTGTGGGCACTATAAATACTCCAAGGATCAGATCCAAGTGAGAAGGAATTCCAAATCTAAGTCAGAATCAAGTTCTTAGATTAGATTAGAGAGAGAAAGGTAGTTACTAGTTGGGTTCTTAAGATTTCTTCTTACAATTTAGTCGATAACTTTTGATCCACCGCTTGGATCGTTGATCCGTTTACTCCTGCATCTTCGTCTCAGCTAGAGCTACGTTTATACCGTTTGAATTTCATTTTCTATTACCGGATTGTTAAATAACATTTTAGAGGTAACTTGTATCTTTCCAATTCTTATTGTAATAGGTAATCTCTCTACATTTCTTTACGTTTCTTGTATGATGATGATTGTTTCTATCTTAATTGTTCTTTTGTTTACCAAATTAGCCATGGGCTAATTCTTTTATGTGTTGGTGTATGACTCCTATGGAGTAATGTGGTGATCATGTTGATCTTTTGAATGCTATGAGTTATTGCATGATCAATTCTCTACATTGATGGATTGTAGGAATTTTTTGTATGCATAATTGATATCTAGGGCCACTAGGGAGTTAGTCTCATACGAGAGTAGAGCTATTTTCCTAAATCTTCTTGTATTAAGGCTAATGCATGCTAAGTGTTTGCTAAAATTTCTAAGATAGTGAGAATTATCATTAGTGAATTGGAAGGACAATTAGAGACTTTGATGTGTATCCAGGGAGACCTTTTTACATGTTAGAGTGGCTAGCTGATTGATTATACAATACCTCATTGCAAGATGAAGGGATACTTCACCATGTGAAACATAGGATAGTACACTAGCACATATCTCTCACATTTGCTCACTTTGTAACCCAAGGTGATAGGTATTTTACTCTGTTGATGCATTAGTAGACAATATATACCTTTCCCCTTTATTGCTTTGTTAGCTTTCCAATTGAAACAACAAGTTTTCCTTACAAGACCCCGTCTCCTTTGGGTTCGATAAATATTAAACTTGGTCAAACTTGCCACGACAATAGCGAACACGTACACTTGCATGAGGACACAGTTACATTGAACAAGTTTTTGGCGTTGTTGCCGGAGAGACGTCTATATTGTTTGGTTGTTTGTTGTTTCTTTTATTTTCGATTGGTTACTATTGTGAGAGTTTTGATACTTGTTCCTTTGTAGGTATATGCATACAAGGAGTCAAGGGAGATCTATTACCCATTGATTTAGACCTTGAAACGAGCCTACGAAGAAGAAGAAGAGAAGCTAGATTGAATCAAGAGAAAATGGAGAATAATCTGGATGAAACTCGAGATGAAATGAGAGAAGAAGAACCATTGAGAGGACAAGTGCATCAAGGAGAAGAGCACTTGGCTCAAAGAGAGGTTCCACCCCAACCACAACCTATACCACATCATTACCAACCTTATCCACCACCAAATCAACCTTATTATCCACCTCAATATCCCAACTACCAAAATTGCCCAATCAACCAACCATATTACCCACCACCACCACATAATTACCCTTACTATCAATATCCACCACCACCTCAACACCAAAGACCACAAATCATAAACCCACCTCAAAACCATGAACTATTATTGCGAGACTACTTTGAGTCGAGGGTTAATGAACAATATGATGGGATCGAAAGACCTCCAATTGATGCTGAAAAGTTTGAGCTTAATACAAATATCTTTAAGTTGTTAAAAGAATCTCCTTTTGAAGGATCGAGTGATCGATAAGATCCAAATGCTCACCTTAATAACTTTATGGAGATATGTGACACGATCAAGTACAAAGGGATGTCGGATAGTGAGAAGAAGCTCTGTTTCTTCAACTTTACCTTGACTGGGAGAGCTAAAGCATGGATTCGATCTATGAATCCTAAAGCTGCAACATGGGAAGAGTTGATTTCCCAATTTCTCAAGAGATTTTACCCTCCATCAAAGATGTTAAAGGCTAGGGAAGAGATAAAGAATTTCCAACAAAAGGCGAGAGAAACCATATCTAGTGCATGGGAGAGGTACCAAACCTTGTTATTGGCTTCTCCTCAACATGGTTTGAGGGATGAAGACATTCTTTTGACATTTACCATAGGCTTGAATGAAGGAGACAAGAATTACTTGAATTCTTGTGCCGGAGGCTCGGTTTGGACAAAGACCATTCGTCAAGTGAACGAGATCATCGAGAATATAGCTGCAAATGATGCTTTCCAAAGGGAAGCTAATAGTGGAACAGGTGATCGAGTTGCACTTCTTGAGGAAAAAATGACAAATGTGTTGAACTTATTCTATGGAGGCCAAAACCAAAACCAAGCTCTAGCTCCTATACAAGTAAGTGTTGTCGAAAGTCTTCCTCCTCCTACTACCTCTACTCAAGAAGAAGTGAATTACATGGGTCTTCCTCAATACAACAATTCTTTTCCAAGTAATCAAAGGACAACATATGTTGCTCCACCTTTAAGACAACAAGGGGGTCCTTATCCTAATCAAGGAAATTCTTCCTACAACCCTCCTTACAACCCTAATAGGAGGCATGAGAACTTTTCATATTCCAATCCTAATGGGGCAATCCAATTACCACCCGGGATTGATCCGGGGTCAAAGTCGCCTAACAATGAGGGTAAGGGGAGCATTGAAGATACCTTGACGTTGATTTTGAAGAAGATGGAAAATATTAAAGTGGAGTTTAGAAAGATGAATAGTGAAACGAATAAAAGGGTTGATGACTTGTACACTTCACAAGGAAAAAAATTAAGAGCTTGGAGTATCAACTTGGGCAAATTGCTTCGTCCTTAAGCCCACAAGTGAATAAAGGTAATTTCCCTTCTACAACCAAAATTAATCCTCGTGAGCATTGTAATTCAATTTCATGTGTGGAGATTGCAAAGGAGGTGCTAGGGAATGATTCTTTGAAATTGTTTCAAGATAAGATAGTGGAGGAAGCATTTTGTAGTGAAAATGTGAAATTGGTGAAGGGTAGTGAGAAAGACTTGGGGGTAGAAGAGAGAAATAAGGAAAAAGAAGTGAAAAAGAGAGGGAAAATAGAGCTAGGGGGTGAGGTTAGATTGGAGGAAGAAGGGTTGGCGGATGAGAAGGAGAAGGTGGAAATTTCAAAGAGAGTTAAAGAAAGGCTTGATGAGAGGCTCAAGAAATTTCTTGATTTGTTTACAAAGTTGTATGCTAATATGCCTTTTAAAGAGGCTATTGAGCAAATGCCTACTTATACAAGGTTTTTGAAAGACCTCATGTCGAAGAAGAAGAAAAATGAGCCTAAAATTGTCACTCACTCAAGAGAGTAGCAAGCTTATCATGAAGCATCTTCCGAAAAAACTTAAGGATCCCGGTTGTTTTGCTTTGGATTGCCAAATTGAAGGAAGCAAAGTTATTAAGGCTTTATGTGATCTTGGGGCTAGTGTGAATGTGATGCCTTTATCTATAGCTCAAAGGCTTGGATTAAAGGACATGAGGCCCATGTCGAGCAATCTTTTTATGGCAGATAATTCGAAGGTGCAACCGAGAGGAATAGTGGAAGATGTTGTTGTTCAAATTGGCAAGTTTTTATATCCGGTCGATTTTGTGATTCTTGATGTAGAGGAGGACAAGCATACTCCTCTAATTCTTGGGAGACCTTTCCTTGCGACTTCGGATGCATTGATCAATATGCAAAAAGGAGAGGTTACCTTGAGAATGAATGATGAGAGAAATACGTTCTCTATCTATGATTCTTCAATGAGTTCCCCAAGAGTTGAGGGTGAAAATGCAAGTAAGGTGATGAGAACTTGTTATTTGGAGAATAAAGTGAGTGAAGAGATTCTCTTTGAAAAAAAGAAAAAAGTGAATGAAGAAAAGGGGGCGAAAAATTTGGTGAAGAAAGCTTGTTGGATCGGTTGCGCTTAGTAGAACTGATGTACTATCCTCGCAAACCAACACATGTCTTTTCTAGCGTGCTTATGTCCTCACTCGCACGCACCCTGAGAACTTCCCAGGGGGTCACCCATCATGAAATTGCTCCAAGCCAAGCACGCTTAACTTTAGAGTTCTTTCACAATGGGAACCAGAAAAGAAGATGCACCTTTTGGGTATGAGTAGTACAATCAATTCCTTTAAACCCAATATCTAGCTTCAGCGCCACGGGCGGCACTCAACTATGCCTTTAATTGAGCGAACGAGTGGACTTGAGCGCAGCTCGCCTCCAAGGCAGGGACTGCTAGGATTTCTCCCAACAATCCCCCCCCC
>JAPKLY010000018.1:2340136-2574253 GCA_026898435.1 Prunella vulgaris | reverse complement strand
CCCCCCCCCATACACTGATTTAACTCGTTTCGGGACCAACAAGGGCTATTTTCGTATTTTCGAGCGTTTAATGAAGGGCACTTTGGACTAAACATTGTGGACACTATAAATACTCCAAGGATCAGATCCAAGTGAGAAGGAATTCCAAATCTAAGTCAGAATCAAGTTCTTAGATTAGATTAGAGAGAGAAAGGTAGTTACTAGTTGGGTTCTTAAGATTTCTTCTTACAATTTAGTCCATAACTTTTGATCCACCGCTTGGATCGTTGATCCATTTACTCCTGCATCTTCGTCTCAGCTAGAGCTACGTTTCTACCGTTTGAATTTCATTTTCTATTGCCGGATTGTTAGATAGCATTTTAGAGGTAACTTGTATCTTTCCAATTCTCATTGTAATAGGTAATCTCTCTACATTTCTTTACGTTTCTTGTATGATGATGATTGTTTCTAGCTTAATTGTTCTTTTGTTTACCAAATTAGCCATGGGCTAATTCCTTTATGTGTTGGTGTATGACTCCTATGGAGTAATGTGGTGATCATGTTGATCTTTTGAATGCTATGAGTTGTTGTATGATCAATTCTCTACATTGATGGATTGTAGGAACTTTTGGTATGCATAATTGATTTCTAAGGCCACTAGGGAGTTAGTCTCATACGAGAGTAGAGCTATTTTCATAAATCTTCTTGTATTAAGGCCAATGCATGCTACTTGTTTGCTAAAATTTCTAAGATATTGAGAATTATCATTAGTGAATTGGAAGGACACTTAGAGACTTTAATGTGTATCTAGGGAGACCTTTTTGCATGTTAGAGTGGCTAGCCGATTGATTATACAATACCTCATTGCAAGATTAAGGGATACTTCACCATGTGAAACATAGGATAGTACACTAGCACATATCTCTCACATTTGCTCACTTTGCAACCCTAGGTGATAGGTAGTTTACTCTTTTGACGCATTAGTAGACAATAGATACCTTTCCTCTTTATTGCTTTGTTAGCTTTCCAATTGAAACAACAAGTTTTCCTTACAAGACCCCATCTCCTTTGGGTTTGATAAATATTAAACTTGGTCAAACTTGTCACGACAATAGCGAACACATACACTTGCGTGAGGACACATTTCCATTGAACAGCAGCAATACAAATTGAAGAGAGGCTAGCAGCTCACCTGCTCGTCTCAAGAAGCTGCTCGCCACCTATAGCACATAGGAGGCGAGAAGATCATTCAATTTCTGGGAGAGGCGAGTAGCTCACCTGCTCGCCCAACCAGCTGCTCGCCTCCTATAGTGTTTTATAAGTTGCTCGCCACCCATAAAGATGATCGCCAGAACTCCATTTTTGCCATTTTTAGCCAATTTTCTATTGTAATTATCTTGTTTCGCATGCAAAGGACACGTGTAAGCTTATTAGAAAGCGTGGCCTTTCCCCTGCCACCACTTTCTTGTAAATTCGCCTATAAATAGGCCTCATTTTTCAGAAATGAAGCAAGTTTTCGCTGCCTTAACGAGGTTATGTCAAAATCTTTCCAGAATATTCAACTTGCAATTCCAGTGAGCTTAATTCGATCCGCTGTTAGTGAAATCGCGTTTGGAAGCCACATATAAATATGTGTTCTGAAGATTTCATTAACATATCTGTGTGCGGCTATATTGGAAAACCCACAAAATCAATACCTTGAAGAAGGATTCGCCAGAGTCGGAGGTTGTAATAGAACAAGCAGGAGTAGTACAATAGACACTATCAACGAAAAAAATGATAATCAGGACAGACCTGATCATATGTCTAAGTTCTATCATTATAAGTATAACACGTGTAATAAGGATACAGACATACAGTAGTACAACCAAACATTAAATCTCTGCTAAAGGCTTCACTCACAAACATGGAGTAACTGAGTTGAGGTCACAGGGCTATTTCCACAACCTCTGCTATTAAATAACACTGTTCTCTATCCTTTACTCCTATCTCGTAGAAGCATATGCCTCACGTACGTGTCCTGGCTACCACTAGTAAGACCTGGCTACACCATATCATTATCACTTGCATATTTAACACTTTCCATTACTAACATTAATAGACAGACAGAATACATGTGTGATCATGGATTCTATTAGGGTTCTTCATTTTTCAAAATTCTGTCGTAATTCTTTTCGATTTTTGGCTTTGGTCCTGCGGATGATCATGTCTGATACATTGCACCCTGACTTCATCAAGGAAAGATTGTGTGCGCGGCCCAACCCTGACCGGGATATTATCCGTGTAATGGATTCTTTCTTCCTGGGTTTCTCAAATTTTGTAAATCATTTTCACAAGTCGCGTGCTTTGGCGGCTTCTTGCGAGGAGAGTCCTGGACATCTGAGGCCCCATTCAGCGGATGCCGGAAATCCTTCTTTGATTCCCGGCAAACCCGGTACTTTTGTTCTATTGAATTCTACTTTGATTGGTGTTCATACTGGTCTTGAATCCCTTGGTCCTTCTTCCACTAATCTACAGATACTCTGTGGTGATAGTGAGAAGTCCCCTCGTGTTGGTGGGCATTCCTTTTCGGATATGGAGGTCGATTCGGCCTCCTTCGCTCAGCGGGTTAACATCCCAGATTCCATGTCATTGTCTAGGCTTAACGTGCATTCCACGTGTGACTTGGATGTTGATTTTGGTCCTCGGCCTGCTATTCAGCGTCTTCGTTCGAAGGATGGCAATCAGGGTTTAAAACGTTCTTTCGCACAGGTTCTTTCGGGGGCTTCTAGGCCTCCCCGATGGACGCAGGTCCTGCGGGTCCTCTTCCTCCTCCTAAGCCTACGCGACATGGTGATTTTTTTATTGTTGAGGTGGATGAGTCCGCCTATCAACAAAGTATGAGAGACTTCAATAACGCGCTTATTGGTCGTTTGTTCACTCAAGAAGGTAAACCTATGCTTACTCGGGTTGCTCTTTCTGAGACTTTGGGTAAATTATGGTAGCCGGCTCCAAGATGGAAATTGATACCCCTAGGTAAGGGATACTTCACAGTGGTTTTTGCAAATTTGATGGATAAGGAGAGAGAGGGGAAAGGTCGTAACTGGCAGTTTGAATCGGGGAACTTTCGTCTTTAGGACTGGGTCCAGGATTTCAATCCTAATAAGGTGCGTACCTCTTCAGTGCAGGTGTGGGATAGATTTTGGATTTGCCCGTTGAATATTGGCATCCGAAGATATTAGAGTCTCTTGCTGGGGTTGTTGGGAATTTAATTTGGATTGATAGAAACACCTTAGACCGTACGTTGGGGCATTATGCGCGTATGCTTATTGAGGTGGATCTAAAAAAATGTTTTAGAGAAGAGGATCATGTTTAAAAGAGCCAATCAATTTGCTTTCACCACTCTACATTATGAGAATCTTCCTGACTTTTGCCGTGAATGTAATGTGGTGGGTCATTCTACTACGTCTTGCCAAAAATCTGGTAAGAGCACAATGAATGTGGAGAAAAAGGGAAGAAGTCATAGGCGTAAGAGACGAGCTTCGCCGATAGCAGTTGCCACTAAGGGAGCAGTTGGAGTTCCGGAGGTGGGTTTACAGTCGGATGGTAGCAATGTACGGGGGCAGTAGGTCTTTGAGTCGGGTACCCCTGCCTTCTCTCCTACGGGGCCAGACATGAGCCTGGCCTTGATAGTTTCCAATGCTCCTGCTAATGTTCCATCAGGGATGGACCCGGCTGGCAGGAGGTGCCACCCTCTCGCTCTCGTGGATAGTTTCGTTTCCAAGATGTTTCAATTACGACATGGGTGTCTATTAAGAAGGCCCTTCGGAGAGCTAATCCTACTCCGCATTTGAATGGGACTCCTGCTCCCTTGTCGTCTCCACACTCGTCTGATGTTCAGCAGGAGCCCTTACAGCGAGGGGCGCATATTCCGTCGGCTGGTCCCTCTTTGGACTTTGCTCGATCGAATTTTATTCTGGATAATTTGGCGCCCAAGTCCAAGGAAATGGCACTCGTTGCGCGTCGCAGCTGGGCAGATCAGTTGGAGGATGAGGAGAGTTTGCAGCCACCGAGGCACAGCTCTAGCTCACCTAGATGATCATTATTTTCTGGTACACACAAGAACTCGGTAATGAACACATTTTTAGAGAGGGTAACAGAGCGGTGCATCTCGTGGCTAAGACGGATATTGATAAGAGTTGGCTCGGAGATCCTCCAACTCGTTAAAATCGTGTACTCTTTGAGGATATGAATAACGAATACTTTAGGATTTGAGTTGTAAGAATGATGTTTGGTTTTCTTTACGCCTTGTAATCTGGGCGTTGCTCATGGAGGAATTGTTAAATGGTTGCACTCTTTTCTCGGTTTGTCCACAAGGGTGGTTTACGGTAAGGTTTTTAATGAGGCACATTTAACTAATTTTTGTCCCTCCTTCTCCCGGGTTGTGGGTCCTCTTTTTTCTTTCATCTTTTATATAATACCCTTATTTCTCAAACTCTGAGGACACTGTTGTGCTCATTACAAATTGTACTACTCTTTACTCTGGTGTTTGATAACTTCTATATACCTCTACAAACTTAGCGTCTTAACATAGCAATACAACTAAATTTTCTCTTCAATTTATCATGCTCCATATAGGAGCTATAATTCTTGTAAAGAATCTCCTAATTATTCCAATGCAACAAGAAACATATTATCTGATTATCACTGGCAATGCTTTGGAAGAATAACTAAATAAACACGGAATGTCCCAGAGGCTGGAGCAGTTACCTTACTTCGAACAAAATAATCATGGGTTGAAATTTTTTTAACCTAAGTAAATTTCAGTCAGTAAATTAATTCGTATTCCAACAAAGGAAGTATCTAAAACGAAAGATTGATCACGTAAATACAACAGTGAACACAAACAATAACATATATTACACATAGCAATAAAGTGAGCTACGCCAAAATCTTATCTAGAGCTAATTTCAAAAGAGCACAATATATTTTTATAGAATAAATATTATTGAAAGCTCTTCAACAAAAACTCTCTATTAAGAACCTAATCGTGTAAAGCATGATGAAAATGGAAGCACCATAATATATTAAACATTTCTCTAAAGCGAACTACACTAAAATATTACAGCTATCAAGAGCTAATTTTGACAGAGCATAATATATTTATATCTAAAAAATATTAGTTGTAAGCTCTGTGAGCAACTAAACATAAAGCATGAAACCAATATGAACATCGCAAAGCTCATCTCGTTGAGAAATGTAAGAAAGAGGATCCAAAACCAGAACTATATGTATATATTCAGAAAATCAAAAGTACAAGGTTATAGAATCAATCAGCAAATTGAATTTCTACGTGTGTGCAGGTTTTCTAGTTATAGGATTAAATTAAAACAATTTAAATTACCACACTAGTAAATTTAAAATACAAATCGATTTGTATTGATGAGAGACATTATATTTATCCTCCTTACATGATCGAGTAGTCAACAAAGCAACAATCTGTTCACACGATGTGTACTGCTGCATATAACAAAACAATTTAGAAAAATACATCAGTAATATAATATTACTCATCAATGTTGAATAACATAGAGTCAAATTAGTGGCCTGCGAATTTCATATTAGTTTATATTTATGGTATAGGTGTTGCCAAAAACTCCATGTCAACTTAACTCAAAGTGGTAAAAATACAATAGGTAAATTGTTCATTTAATAATTTAAAGATATAGTAGTAAAGATACCAATGAATTCAATTTTCTTCTTATAGGTTGTAGCTGCTTCAATGAAACAGGCCTGAAAAAAAAATTAACACATAACTCATGAGAAAAAAGATCTACCAACAATAGCCTCAATAAAACTACTCAAAATTTGTAAGTAAAAAAAAGTTTTATCTGATACAGAGATCAAGAATTGGAAAAATGAACACAAAAATTTCATAAGGACATATAAACAAAACAATCAATAACCACAATACCCATAAATCAATAACAAGATACTTAAATATCAATATAACAACAATATCATGTTCTGCAAAATGGAAATACACATCAGAAAGGGGTAAATCGTTAGACAGAGAGAGGGACTCACATTGGATTTGCCAGGGATTGTGCAGTGCCACACCATCATTTACGGTCCCAACCGAACTCGTCAACACCCTCAATCCAAAATTTCTAAACAAATTAATAAAATAAAAAACTCACAAAATTAGAGCATCAAACTTAAATATTCTCAAAGTGAAAAGAGTTCATTTCCGGTAGATACTTAGTTGGTAATACTCAGCTTTTAGAAATTTGAGAAAATGCAATGATCAAGAGAAAATGAGAATATGAATGGGTCTGGAGTAAAAGTGAAAGTGAGATCATGTACTTATAGATCAATGTATGTCGTTCAAGCTCCTTCAATTGAGCCGAGAAATCCATCATTTCTCCTGCGATAAAAATCAAGAAATCATGAGCGGTGGAATAGGAAGGAGAGAAAATATTACACGCCTGTAAATTATCCTGACCAAAATTTTCACTACCATCGCCGTATATACTGCTGCCCACCTCTTTAGCTCTGCCTCTCCACCGTCTTCAACAAATGGACGGTCTAGATTGCTCCTATGATGATGAGTGCAACTGACACCAATCATCATCATGGCTTCAGTAGAAATCTGCCACTTCGTCGAAGTAATATTCAGAGAGAAAATGAAAAGTCACGCAATGATTGGGAGAATATGAGAATATGAATATGTGTAGGTAATAATTTTATGGTTAGGGTTATTGAAATCATACATGCTTGAATTCTAACTTATGTGAAATAGTTCCGCAAAAGATTTTCAGTCAAACTCCTGCAAATTAAAACATATTTATCTATGAATTCTCAACCAAATCATATTAGAGATGGGTAAAATGTGTTAGAGTTTGTCTGGGATAGTGCAATGTCACACCATCAGATTAACGGTCCCATCCGAACTCATCTCAGGCCTCGCCACAAAATCCTAAACCCAAAATTTCCAAACAAAAGAAAATCGGAGCATCAAACTCAGATATTTTCAGAGTGAAAAGAGTACATGCGAAAAGAGGGAGGATGAATAATACATTCTTGCACCATGATTTGTTCTCTTCAGCAAGGTAAGTTTGAGAGAGATGAGATGAGATAGAGAAGGTGAAGAGATGAAACAGAGGAGGTGAAGTGAGACTGAGAGGGATATATTTTTTTAAGGGATAGAAATGATGATACAAAGTATAATAGGGGTATATTGGTCCAAAAAAGATTAACAATCTCAAGCCACTTTTATATTAGTAATAGATTATGATACTGAGTTATGTCTATTAGAGTTAGTTATATATATGTATGCATTATATACTACCATGCATACGTCTACAGCTTCACATGCATGAAGCTCAGCCACTCCAGCTGGAACTGTTACTTATGGTTACAACCAATTGATAGCTAGATCATATGGTTAGTTAGTTAGGTGGTTATACCCACTTTAGTAGCTTGTAGAAGAACAAAGGCTCTTGTATAAATACAACATTTTGTAATCCTTCAAATTCAGAATGAGAAATACTCAAATTTTACATGTTATCTTGAGTCACATTTCCTCTGATTATGGTGGTTTCCTTTCTGCCTTTTCTTCATTCATTCTTCACAAGCATCTTCATATCTTCATCGTTTCATTCATATCTTCATCCTAATTGTTTAGTTTTTCTTCACATCTTCATCCTCGGTTTCCAGTTTTTCTTCTTATCTTCATCTTTCCTTTCCAGTTTTTTTTCTAATATCCTCAATACAGTCTCTTCATATCTTCATGGCTCCTTCACTTTCCAAACTACCTCACTTCATCTCGCTTCATATCCGTCTTGACAAGACAAATTATACCTTCTGGAGATCTCAAATCCTTGCTACTGTGAAAGCTCACTCGTTTGAAGATGTACTCCTCTGCAAATCTGTACCTACTGATGTTGTTCATGAGGATGGTTCATCTAGCAGTAATCTTGATACTATTGAATGGAACAGGAAAGATTAGTTTCTCCTCAGCTGGATTTTGAGCTCCATAAATGAATCAATGTTAGGATATGTGAGTAACTGTTTTCATGTGTTTCAAGTATGGAGAATCTTTAAGGATCTCTTTCACTCACAATCCAAGGCTCGAGCCTTAAATCTCATATTTCAACTCCAGACACTAAGGAAGAAAGTTTGTCTATTGATGAATTTGTTCTTCAAATGAGGACCATTGCAGATCAATTGCAAGCGGCTAGTAATCCTATTAGTGAGGCAGATCTGGTTATACACATCCTGAGTGGTTTAGGAGGAGAGTTTGATGCAGTTGTGGTGTACCTCACAACCAAAGAAGATCTTCCTACTGTCTCAGAAGTACACTCTATTCTTCAAACACATGAAATGAGATTACATCATTCTTCCACTACATCACATATCTCACATCCAGCTTCTACACCTTCTGCTAATATCATCACTAAGGATCCCAGATCTGGTAACTTTAAGTTCAAAGGCAAGAGAAATTTTCAGTCCAAGTCTAAAATCTTATGTCAATTGTGTGGAAAGAACAATCATGTGGCTGCTAAGTGTTTCAAGTGTTTTGATGTTCACTTTGATGGTCTTGAGTCTGTTTTTCCTGCTAATACTGCTAATCCTGGCCCTGCTGCTACTCATCCTTCCCTACAGGCTCATCTCACAAACTATCAAGGTAATCATATCTCATCACCTGTTATTTCTGATGTGTCTTCTACACAGTTTACTCTGGAATGGATTGTGGACAGTGGTGCTACACACCAAGAGACTTCTCAGTTATCCAACCTCTCTTTGAACACTCCTTACCAAGGTAAGTCTTGCCTGTTGAAAATGGTTCATTAGCTTCTATACATCACACTGGCTCATTTAAATCAAGTACACTTCATCCAGACTACAAAGTTAGTTTCCAACATGTGCTACATGTACCTGATATCACTAGGAATCTTATGAGTATATCACAATTTCTAAAAGATAACAATGCTTTTATTGAGTTTCATACTAATTACTGTGTTGTGAAGGATCTCAACACTCAACAGATTCTTTTAAAAGGAACTCTGCATGATGGACTCTACAAGCTGGACCTCAGACCTCTTGACAGACTATCTTATTCTTCTGTATTTTCTTGTTCTAAGGTTTCTGCTTCTACTGTTCAGAATAAAGCCATGTTATGGCATCATAGGCTTGGTCATCCTTGCTTGACTAGTTTTTCTTCTATTTTGAGCTCAATAAGTGTACCTATAACAAAGAATTATGTTCTCTTTTGTGATGATTGTAAACTGGGAAAGCTCCATCAAAAACATTTTGCATATGTTTCTCATACTTCTACTGCTCCATTTGAAATTGTACATGTTGATGTTTGGGGCCCTAGTGCCACTGTTTCTGTGGAAGGTTATAAATACTACTTGTCATTGGTTGATGATTTTACAAGGTTTATGTGGATTTATCCTTTGAATGTCAAGTCTGAGGACACTACACGCTTTTCTCATTTTAACAATATGGTGGAAAGGCAGTTTGGTCTGAAAGTAAAGGCAGTTCAATGTGATAATGAGGTGAATTTCTGGCTTTATCAAAAGTTTTTCAGCCTTTGGGTATTAAGTTCAAGTTCTCTTGTCCTTATTCCCATCAACAGAATGGTTTGGTTGAGAGGAAACACAGGCACATCGCAGACATTGGCCTCTCTCTTTTGGCTCACAGCTCCTTACCTATGAAGTATTGGTGGCATGCCTTCCATACTGCTGCCTATCTAATCAACCTCTTACCTACTCCAACCCTCCATAATAAATCCCCTTTTCTTACTCTATATCATAAACAACCAGATTACTCTTTCCTCTGAATTTTTTGATGTGTCTATTTTCCATACCTCAGACCATACAACTCTGCCAAGCTCCAATTTAGAAGCTCCAAGTGCATTTTTCTTGGCTACTCTCCCTCTCATAAAGGCTATATTTGTCTTCATCCCACTGGCAGATAACATTTCACCTGCAGTAGCTTTCAATGAATCTGAATTTCCCTACTCAGATTTATTTCCCACATCAGTCACCAACATTCACAACACTATACCTTCTCATAATGCCATTCCTGACTTTCAGTCTCCACATACTCCTGCATCTCCTACCCTTACACCTGTATTTCATGATCACTACTCTCCTTTGCATTCCTCTGACTATTCCACCAATGAAAGGCTTCAAATGCAACATTCCTCGGTCTCTAATTCCTCTACATCACCTTGTCCCATCACTCATCCTTCTCCTATGAATACTCATCATATGCAGACAAGATCCAAAGTTGGTATATATAAACCCAAGATTTCTCTCACTGATTTTTTATCATCTTCTATCTCTGAGCCTGTCAATACTCAAGAGGCCCTTGATAATCCTCAGAGGAAACCGGATATGCAAGCTGAGTTTGAGGCACTACAGAGAAATGATACTTGGTGCTTAGTTCCTAAATCAGACACCATGAACCTCACAACCAAGTGGTTGTTCAAGATCAAACATCTTAAGGATGGTTCAGTTGAGAGGCTTAAAACAAGACTAGTTGCCAAAGGTTTTCAGCAGCATGTTGGTGTTGATTTTTTTCATACCTTCAGCCCAATGATCAAACTACAAACTACGAGGTTGGTGTTCAGTCTAGCAATGACTAAGGGTTGGTCTATACAACAAATAGATATTAACAATGCCTTTCTGAATGGAGTGCTTACTGAGACAGTATGCATTGAACAACTTGAGGGTTTCATTGACTCTAGGTTTCCCCATCTTGTTTGCAAGTTGAACAAGGCTCTTTATGGGCTCAAACAAGCCCCCAAAGCCTGGTATGATACACTCAGGACCTACTTGCTGTCCTCAGGATTTATTCATTCTCAGGTTGATCATTGTCTATTTCACAAAGGTACTATTGGCAATCAACTCATCCTACTGGTTTATGTGGATAATATCCTCATCACTGGAGATAACCCTTCTGATATCACCTCACTTACCACTACCCTCAACTCCAGATTCCCACTCAAACACCTTGGGGAACTCAGTTACTTTTTGGGGCTGGAAGCTCAAATCTCTCACTCTTCTATCAAACTCACTCAAACAAAATACATCAGAGAACTATTGCCCAATTGCAAATTCTCTCCTACTCCCTCTTGTCCTAGCTCCAAAATGTATCTCAATGATAGTCCTCAATTTTAAGATCCTACTCTATACAGAAGTATAGTTGGTGCCTTGCAATACATCACTCTCACAATGCCTGATATTGCCTTTTCTGTAAATAAACTTTCCCAATATCTTCATTCACCTACTCAGAATAATTGGAAATGTTGTAAAAGGATCCTACGTTATCTTCATGGTACTTTATACACTGGTTTGTTGTTTTCTCCCATTTCTAAGTACAGGTTAAGTGGCTTTGTGGATGCGAATTATGCTACCAATTTAGATGATCGTCGCAGTACAAGTGGACTTTGCATTCAACTAGGCTCTAACCTTATTACTTGAGGATCTCGCAAGCAATCTATTGTGGCCAGTAGCAGCACGGAGGCCGAGTATAGAGCATTGTCTACTTCCACCACAGATCTTCTTTGGCTACAAACATTATGTCATGAACTACAGCTTCCGCTCATTAATCTGGCTGTCCTTTGGAGTGACAATCAAGGCGTCATTAAGCTTGCATTTAGCTCTGCTTTTCATAGTAGAACCAAGCACATTGAGGTGGATGTACATTTTTTTCGAGAAAAGGTCCTTGCTCATATGCTTGACATCAGATTTGTTCCTACTGAAGATCAGGTTGCTGACCTTCTCACCAAGGCCTTACCTCCTTCAAAATTTCAGAAACTATGTCTCCAACTTCATGCTTTAAATGTTACATAAATCTAGTTTGGTGCATACTAGAGTTAGTTATATATATGTATGCATTATATACTACCATGCATACGTCTACAGCTTCACATGCATGAAGCTCAGCTACTCCAGCTGGCACTGTTACTTATGGTTACAACCAATTGATAGCTAGATCATACGGTTAGTTAGTTAGGTGGTTATACCCAATTTAGTAGCTTGTAGAAGAAGAAAGGCTTTTGTATAAATACAACATTTTGTAATCCATCAAATTCAGAATGAGAAATACTCAAATTTAACAATGTCTAATTTATATCTAATTTAGTTATCTTATATCATGAGACATTTTCGTACATGTCTAACTCAAGCATGGACAGAGCTACCTAGGGTGCCCTCCCTGAAATTTTTAATTTTTCTATTTTATATACATTGTTTTTTATTTTATATTATTATGTAAATATGTTCAATTTGTTTTGCAGGCTACTGTAGTTTTTTTCTCCTTTTAAAAATTAGGTTTATATTTTTTAGACTGCATAATCTTAAGTTTATTTTTTCTCCCTTTAGCTCTACTTGTCCTTTTGCAAGCAGTTCATAAATGTTAATAATAGATTTTTTTAATTCAGTTTATGATAAAATATTTAACATTATTGTCTATACTTTTTTTTATACCACATAAAAAA
This sequence comes from Prunella vulgaris, assembly GCA_026898435.1. Taxonomy (NCBI): domain Eukaryota; kingdom Viridiplantae; phylum Streptophyta; class Magnoliopsida; order Lamiales; family Lamiaceae; genus Prunella; species Prunella vulgaris. Next base: position 2,561,781 of record JAPKLY010000018.1, on the reverse strand, counting down.
TTGTTATTAAAATTTCACATTTTAGAAGTAAAACTTTAAGAGTTTTAATTTAGTGTTTTCAAAACTTTGCACATTTATATCTAAAAGTACTAAAACAATATGTAGTGTCTAACAACACTTCAACAAAATTTTAAAAATATTTATCCTTCAAATTAATTGAATAATTAGACATTAAAATTTTGACAGATATGATTGCATTCTGACAAAAACAAAAGTATTTTTTATGATATTAATATTTTAGCAATTTCAACACCATCTCCTCTCTTCTATATAGTCGAAACAATTAAAGTTTTCTCCATAACAAAATTATCTTATTCAATTTAAATTAATGAAATTAGATGTTTTAATAAATTTATAATGATTCTTTTTATAAATATAACAATATTTCGTCTTTATAAAAATATTAATCAAACCCCCCTATCCGAAAATCCTAGCCCCGTCACTGAATTCAAGTATATATAAGATCACTTATGTACAAGGCCGATCGTAGTAATTTTAAGAATTGAATCGAGTTTTAAATTAGGTCTTCTATACGACATTGACAGAAATATATAAATTTTAAATTATGTTACTCCCTCTATCCCACAGGAATTTGCACACTTTTCTTATTTGGACGTCCCACAAAAATTTGCACACTACCAAAAAAAGAAACATTAATTTACGTGCACACTCATAAACCTATACATATATTTACTCATATGCCATTATTTTATATATAAAATACATTTTTCTTAAAAAATGTATCGTCCCGTATGGTGCAAATTCCTACTAGACGGAGGGAGTATCTTTTAATGGTTTTTTTTAATGTGACAAACGTTTTCAAAATAAATACTTACACAAATTCTAGCATGCACTTATGCACTTGGGATTTTGGGCTCAATTTTGAGCAAACTCATTTATATTCTTTGGTCCAATTAAAATTTTCACGGGTGAGGGTTAAACTAAAAATTCACGGATGCAGGTAAAATTATTCGGGTCACGTCTCTAACCGTCCTTTCTCTTCTCCTTTCAGTTCATCATTTCATTTGAAGTTATACGTCAATTTTTTTATGCATTTCAAAGTTTTTGTTCAGTTTTCTTCTCCGTTTCAAATCATCTTTTCTGTTTTTCGGTTGCGCCTGTGTTTTGTGGTAAGTATCGTTTTGATCATCATTATAAAAGTTTAATGATATGTTTTTTGTTGATTTTTATAGCATAATTTTTCATTAGTAGTATGATTTTTGGGTAGTTTTTTTGTTTTTGTAGGGTATAAATTTGTTCAATGACGAAGAAGCGTAAAGTTTCAGTTCCTAAAGGCGGTGGTCCGAAATCTCGGCAAGATATTGTTTATCATAGGAGGAAACCTATAAAATTTGAAAAAAAAAAGTCTGAAGAAATAGTTTCTTTTGTTTCTGATCCTTTGAAACATGCAGAAAAGAAACAAGAGGATCGAGTTGTTGTTTTTAATAAGGGAAAAGATAAATCTACAACGGCTCTTTCAATTGAAGTCAATATTCCAAGCGAAAAAACCTTTGTTAGGTATTCTTTGTTGTTATTTGGGTATTAATTAATTTCACTTTGTGTATTTGTTAATTATCATTGTGTATTTGTTATTGTATAGCTGGGTACTTTGTTTTATTCTATGGATATTATTTTCTATTATATGTGTATCAATATTTTACTCTTTAAGTATTACTCGTTTGAACTTCGGGTATTTTTATTTGATCTTTGTGTATCTTATATTTTTCATTTAATTTTTTTTATTATGTATATGGTGTTGGTGTATTTTTGGGTTTTTATTTATTTATTATTTATATTTTACTGATGTTTTTTTTAATATCAATATGAATATTTTCTATTATAACTGTAATGATTTTAGTGTATTTTTAGTTTATTAATTAATGTTGTTGATGAATGGTTACTATTGTTTTTGTATTGAAGTATTTATTTATTAGTCCTTGGGTATTTGTTATGTGTTGTGTATTATCATTTTCTTTTGAGGTATTTGTGATTTAGTCTTTGGGTATTTTTGATTTAGTATTTGGGTATTGGTGATCTGGCCTTTAGGTATTGATATCTTGCTTTTGAGTATTGTTTAAGTGATGTTTTATTTTTTATTTATTCATTCATTTTTCTTGTTGATAATTTTTTTGGTATATTAATTATAGTATTTTATTGCAGTAAAATCATATGACAGTGTCGTCCCAGTGGTTTGTCTGATTTAGTGAAGTTATTAAATGATAAACAAAGGGATGCTGTGGAAAGTATTGGGTTTGAAGGTTTGTTGCATTTAAAGCTTAATAGGAATAAGATTGACTGGTTGATTGAAAACTTCAATGGAAGCAGCCTCATGTTAATGAATGATAATTTTCAGCAGTTTCCAGTTAGTGCTGATGATGTGTATGATGTTTTTATGATTCCAAGGAATGAAGGAAAATAGGTTCCTCTTTATAGTAGGCCAGATGATTCTTCTGCTTTTGTTAGTTTTGGTCAGAAATATGATATTGCTTCAAAGAGTCCCATATGGAAACTTCCTTTGATTATTATGGAGAGATGTGCTGATGGTGGTGATGATTTTAAGCGTTTGTTTGTTATGTATAGTTTGTGTTCTTTTCTTTGTCCTTCTGCAAATAGAAGTGTAAACCCTATTTTTTTAAAGCATTAGAGGATGTAAGCTTCATTCCAAAACTTGATTGGTTTACACTTGTATTGAGTAGGTTGTCTGAATCTGATATGTTGGACAAGAAGGGTGGTATAAAAAATGTTAATGGTTGTGTTATTCTGTTGCAAATAATATACTTTCACCGTTTGAAGTGGAGAGGTGTTTGTGAACCGACTTCTATAACGTTGATTAAGCATTGGACAGATGAGAAAATTAGGAAAAGGTGTTTACAAGAATTTGAGGCTGGACAATTTGGGTCAGGGCAGTTACTTGAGGAAATGTATCCATTGACTAGTAATGGATTTTTGAATTATATTCTAATGAGTTCAGAATCAGAGTCGAAGAAAGAGGATTATGAATTGGGTGAGAAAGTTGATAATGATCCTTTCCAGGTACATGAAATGTTATTTATTTTTGCAAATTAACTTAATTTATATTCTGTTATTATTCAGTTATTGTTTAGGTATTAATGAATATTTCTTAAGGTATTAATATTGTACTGTTGGATTATTTTGTGATTTTTATGCAGCTTGTAATTTGGTTTTTGTATTTATCATTTATCATTTGGGTATTACTGTCATGTTCTTTGGGTATTTTTTTGTTCTCATTGGGTATTAGTAGTTTCTCATTGGGTATTATTATTTTCTCATTGAGTATTAGTAGTTTCTCATTGGGTATTACTGTCATGTTCATTGAGTATTTTTTTATGGCATTATTAGTTTCTTTTTTAAGTGTGGTTTTTTTATGTCTTATATTATATTTGCAGGAGATTAAAGAATTGTTGTTGTCAATTCAAGGAGAAGAGAGATCGTTTTCTAAAACCTTTATGACTAAGGTTCAGAAGTTGATGGACCATATAGGAAATGCAAATTTAAACAATTCTCAAATGGAATCTACTGGTGAATCTGATATCTCGGAGACTCAGAAATTCTTTATAAATCCCAAGCTTCATAAGTATGTTGATAAGCTTGTTAAGTATGTGACATTGATGAAGGAATTTGCTGCTCCAGTTCCTAATTTTGAGTTGCTTACTCCTGATCCGGTTGTATATGAAACCAATCTTACTAGTGATGAAGATTGGTTTGATGATGCTTATTATGCAGATATTGTTGGACACAGTGTTAAGTTGAAGAAGGATAAAAGAGATTTAAGAAAGGATTCTGGGAAGGTTAATGCTGGAGATGATTCTGGGAAGGGGGAGGAGAGTGAAATGCCTGTGAAAGTGAATGATGTTTGTCAGACTGAAAAGGGTGTTCAGTTTCCTGATAAAACTGAAGTTATTGATAAGGGTGAGAAAGTTGTTGATAAGAGGCAAGGTGATAAGAAAATAGAGGAAATTTGTGGGAAAGTTAATGTTTCTGAAAAAAAGTGTTGAGGTTGTGAATGTAATGAAAAAGTTTGAGAAACCTGCTGCAGTTGGAAGTGCAGAGGTTGATAAGACTCCAAAGGATGCAGTGATTTTGAAGAGTAAGTTGTCTGGTATTGATGGAGAACTTGAAGATGCAGTGTTATCTATCAGCATGAAGACCGTGAATCGTGGTGATGATATCCAGAGTTTATTTTGGTTGATAATTGATGAAGTTGGTTATTTATCTAAATTGTTGAGAACTAATAAGAAGTTTTATATAAGATTGTTTCAAACTCATTTGGAGGTTGTGGATTTCTGTTTTTATGAAGGACAGGGTGATGTTATATGTAAGTATTATTTTAAATTTTGTAACATTAGTATCAATGTATATATCTATATATATATATATATAATAATTTATTGTATTTGTTGCATGGATAATTATTACTTGCACAAAGATTGTGTCTGTATATACAAAGATGGTATATTGAGTTCGATGCCTAATGAAGAAATCGATGTTTCTGTAATTACTGCATGGTGTTTGGTAGTTAATGGAGAGGTTATTTCTAATACTAAGAGGAGCAGATTTTATTTTGATCTTAATCACAGTGTAAGATTCCCCTTTATTTTGTTTTTGGGTGTTGATGAATTCCTTTTGGTTATTAGTAATTGTTATTTGGGTATTTTCCTTCTTTCTTTGGGTATTTCTCAATTCTTCTTTGGTATTTTTCTTTTTTATTTGGGTATTTCTCAATTCTTCTTTGGGTATTTTCCTTCTTTGGGTATTTTTCAATTCTTCTTTGGATATTTTTCTTTTTTCTTTAGGTATTTCTCAATTCTACTTAGGGTACTTTTTTTCTTTTGGTATTTATATTTTATGCTTTACGTATTAGTAAATTGTCTTTGGTGTATTTTTTAAACTTATTATTATGTATGAATTTAATTTTTTTATTATTTTTGGAACAGTACTTTGTTGCACGAGTTATTATTGATCGAGTACCTATTGAAGTTGTTCAGAATGATGTTTTCTCAACTTGGAACTATTGGTTGCCTGTCTTTGAGGGTTCACTGCTGATATGGTTAGGCTTTATTTTTATATATTTCTCTTTTTAATATTTTTTGTTGAGATTTTTGTTCCTGTTTGCATCCACAATCACTATATTGTTGTTGCATTCAATTTTGTTGATGGGAAAATACATTTGCTGGATAATATGAAGCATGAGGAAAAGATCAATGACTACACTAGAACTACTCAATTATTGGTAAACTTTAATATTAATATCTAAGTTTTATTTGCTTTTTTTATTGTATATTAATATAATATTTGTTATTTTATGCTTGTAGTGTTGTTTGATTAAAAAATTTCTGTTGTCAAAGAAACACCCCAAAGTTGATGATATTGGAACTTTTAGTCTTGAGAGTGTACCATTGAAATGGTAAACGGGTAAGCCCGATAAAGATTGTGGTGTGTATATGATGCATCATATCAAGCATTTCAATGACACTCCATACTCATATCCAGATATGACCAAGGTATTTTTTTAATTATAATGCATTTTTTATTCTTTATTATTTGTTATATTGTTGAGTCATAACTTTTTTTTATTTTTTCTCTAGACTGAAATTCACTTAATAATGCGCGCTGAATTATGTTCTATCATAGTTCTTTTCAACTACAATAAGTCTAGGGGTAAAGTGATAGAGAAGGTTTATGATTTTTATAAGTCTAAACCAAAGTTGATTGCTGATATTGCAAATGAGAAGAAGATGAAAGATCAAAGAGCTATTGAGACAAAGAAAAGACGTGCTGCAGATAGTTTAAAAAACATTTATTCTAATTTGGGAAGGGTGAAGACAAAAAAATGAAGTATATTATTGGTTTTTAAGGTTTTTTGTGTATTTGGATATTTTGAAGTGTACAATTATTTTGTTCAGGTAGTTGAGGTTTTTGAGGTTGCAGTCAGTGTACAATGGGGTTTTTTGTGGTTCGTTATTTGACATGTGTTGATAGAATTTACTAATGGTGTTTGTTATGTGGCTGTTATAACATATTAATCCTATCAAACAATAATCTAAGATTTTGTGTTCTTGAGGGATATTATAGAGAGAGAAAGTAGAGAATTTAGAGAGAGAAAATCTTGTGTATTATGATTTAGTTGTATTGAATTGTACAAGATAGACCTTATTTATAGGTGTGCAAGTGTGAGGTGGCACCTTGTGAGCCTATATGGCTTCCGGTATTGACGAAGGTCCGTAACCTTCGTCTTAATACCTCACAATGCTCCCTTTATAATGCCTTGTCCTACTACATTCATGTTCTATCCAAACACTCGTGGCCTTGATCCTTCACACTGGGCGAGCTTCTAGGCGGGCTTCCGGGCGAGCTTCAATGCCTCGTGTGATTCCAGAGTTGTGTAGTGGTGGACTTAGGCTCGGCCTCATTGACTATGGATGAGCTTCTATGCCGACCTTCTCTCTCGGGTATGGCCAGGTACCTCGGCGAGCTTCTATCCTTGTAGGGCGAGTTTTCTTTATGTTGACTTCGGCCGAGGTTAGTAACCTGGTCCTCCCGGGTATGTTGGCGACCTTCCTAGCCTTGGGCTAATTGGCTCTGTGCTTATCCTACCCTTTTTCTAGCACCAAATTGTTGATAGAATTTACTAATGGTGTTTGTTATGTGGCTGTTATAATATATTAATCCTATCAAACAATAATCTAAGATTTTGTGTTCTTGAGGGATAATATAGAGAGAGAAAGTAAAGAATTTAGAGAGAGAAAGTCTTGTGTATTATGATTGAGTTGTATTGAATTGTACAAGAGAGACCTTATTTATAGGTGTGCAAGTGTGAGGTGGCACCTTATGAGCCTATATGGCTTCCGGTGTTGACGAAGGTCCGTAACCTTCGTCTTAATACCTCACAATGCTCCCTTTATAATGTCTCGTCCTACTACATTCATGTTCTATCCAAACACTCGTGGCCCTGATTCTTCACATTGGGTGAGCTTCTAGGCGGGCTTCCGAGCGAGCTTCAATGCCTTGTGTGATTCCAGAGCTGTGTAGTGGTGTTCTTAGTCTCGGCCTCATTGACTATGGGCGAGCTTCTCTGCCGACCTTAGATTGGTGTGAAAATTGCTCAAAATTTATGTACTTTAATTGCCTATTTTGATTAGTTTTCGTGCATTTTTTACACTAATATGATAATTTGTGTTTAATTGTTGGAGAAAGTGGTGTTTTGCTATTTTTGCAGGAAATTAGGAAATTTACGAGGCAAATACGATCCTACCGAGGAAATCAAATAGTTGAGACGAGAAGTGAATTAATGAAAAGGGAGCCCAAAGTGTAGGCCCAGTTTCGGCCTAAATCAGAAAAGAAGGAAGCCTATTCCATTTTCAGCTGTAAAAAAAAGAAGACTCCCCTACTCTCAAAGCAACCTGTCCTTAATTGCCAGTACACAGGCCACACACCCAGACGCGACAGAACACGCAACCTCCACCTGCTCTCAATTCCATCGCAGTCCCTGAGAAACACATAACCGCCATTATCGTGCCCTGCAACCTCTGCTTCCAGCCGCTCGACAACCACAGCGCCGTCCCAAGGAATCGCTGATCGGAAACAAGCCACAGTGCCGTCGCCCAACAAGACCGATTTCCGCCGTCTGTCGCCGGAAACCTGCAACACCACCTGAAACGCAACGCCGTCGCACATCATCGCGTCGCACTCAGTTCGCGTACGCCATTCGCCTACCTCTGAAACCGCTGGAAACCTCCAGAACCGCCGCGCCTCTGCTCAATCGACGCCGGAAAACACTGCTACTCACCAGAAATTTGTCCTACAACCGCCGATCGCAAAACCAGAAACACCCAAGCCGTCGCCGTAACCGCCCCTACTCTGTTTGCTGGTAATCTGGATGCAAGTTCTTGGGCCCAAGTTTCATTAATGCCCAATTTCTATTTAATTGAAGGCCCACTCATTTTATTTGTTTTATGGGCCCATTTGCTGAGATATATTTTATGTGGAATCATTATTTAAGAGCTTGAACGAGAGAAAACAGAACGGTAGACATTAGAATTTATTTTATTTAGTTTTTACGTAAGATTTATTATTTCAGTAGGTTTTAGTTTAATTTTTCAGAACATTGATTAGGGCTTAATTATTTCTTTCTTTTATCTTTCGTTCTTTTCGACAGTAAATTAGGAGTACTTTTTATCGTTAATTTCCTAATTTAATATTAGGGTTTATGATTTTTTTATTCTTGTTTTATTTAATTTCTGTTACGATTGCCTTTAGAATCATGTGTTAGTTTCTTTGTACTCTAGAATTTAGATTGAACCCCTACTAGGATAGAATAATTTTATGTTCAATTAAAATTTTATGTTCAATTGAAATTTAGATTGTACTTTGCCAAATATGTCCCTACCTGAATTCATTGATTTTTTAGTTAGCCCTTTTGAGCTTGATATCCTGATTCTTTGACTACCTATTACTTGCAGCCACTTATCCTAAAAAGTCTTATCTCTCTTTCTAGTGGAGGATAGAAAAAAAAGTGGCCTTGTGAATTATGATTTGATTGAGGGAGTTTGTGTAAAAGTGTGTAAAAAAGTGTAAGAAAAAAAAAAGAAAAAAGATGAGTGCTCTATAAAAAGAAGAAAATGAGACAAGTGAAAATTGAAAAAAGTTCTAAAAAAAAAATGTCTCATGGAGCTTAAAAGTTGTTTGGCTCAAGTGAAAAGAAGGTGAATAAGTGCTGTTGAGTTTGCATTGAAAAGTGAGGGTGAGAGTTGAATACATTGAGTTGATAAAATAAATGAAAAATTCGACCTTTATCCTCCACTAGACGAGTCACTACTTCCAAAAGTTTCTTATCCTTTTCCAAAGAGCCAACGTTACATCCTATTGAAGTTCTATTGATCCTATTTGTTGAGCATATTGAGTGGTGGAGTGAGGAGATTTGTTGCAAGCCTATGGTGACTATTTGACATGATATGATTGTTGAGTGCATACACGTCCTTATCTTTGCTTTGAGTGTTGAGAGAAATACTTATCCTTGAGTAGGTAACTCATGCATTTGAATATTGTACGATTCATTGTGACTTGTTGAAACTACTTGTGCTTTTGATTTTTGGAGCGAATTGCAATAGTTGAGAGTCCAGGTACTTGTTGAGTATGCATTATGGGAATTGAATTTCTCACAATTTTCCCACCTTGTTCTTATTTTTTTCGTTGCTCAGGACGAGCAATATTTTAAGTTTGGGGGAATGATTGGTGTAAAAATTGCTCGAAAATACCGTGTTTAGATTGCTTATTTTGATAAGATTTCGCACATTATTTTACATTAATTAACTAATTGTGATCAATAATGAGAAGGGTATTTGTTTTGTTAGTTTTGCAGGAAATTCACGAGGAAGAAAGCTAAAAGTCATAGAAGTTTTGGCAAAATAATTTTTGTCTACATTAAAACTGTGAAAACATTCCTCCAAACTAGTCAACACACATCACCACCACAAGATGCTAATTCAGCCAACAGTTGGGATAGGAAGTGGTCCTCACCACTGCCAATATTGCCAACACCAGTCTGCAGCCCAACTGCTCACATACCCCTGTTCAAAGCACCAGATTCCAGTCATCTTCTTTGCACTACCGATCTGTGTCGACAACCGCTGCAAGCACGCCTGTTTCCGCCATGGAAACCGCCTGCTTGAAGAAACACTCCTCCTCGCCGTTCCTGCTCAACCCAGCCTCCGCTCCACTCGACGAAGCCAGCGCTGAAAACCGCCTTCCACTTCCAGTCAATCTGCCATGGAAATCCTTCACATCTCGGTTTCTCGCTCCAGAAATCGTCGCACACCACCGGAATCGCGACCTCACTGCAATCTGTCGCCGATGCAAACCAGAAACCGTCGCGACTGCGACACCGCTGTTCGTCACCATTACCGCCGATTCGCCGGAAGAGATGAAGCCCAACCTCTGTTCGTCGCCTGAACCGAAAACCGCCGTCTGCAACATCAGTCTTATCCGAACCAAGAACCCGCTGGTAATTGGAATTGAGAAATGGGCCCAAGTCTGAGTAAGCCCAATATCTTTTTAAAACATATGACAGCCCATTTGCAGTTTATTAAAAATTGAAACCTGGCCCATTTGGTTAAAAGAGAGCGTGAGAACATAAGGGGATTAGTCAGTCTTTATTTTTTTCGAGAAGTTTATATTCGTAGAGATTAGACAGAGAACTGATTATTATTCCTTTTTTTTTGTACAGCAGTTTATTCATAAAGTTAGGGCTTAGACAGATTTCAATTGATTTTTCTTGGGATTTCTACAATTCACGGTGATATCATATTTTTATTTTTATTTTTATTCATAAATTTCTGCAATTTCATATTCTTGCAAATGGATTATTTGATGAATGCTATTAAATTTGCTTTCTTGTTAAATTTAGTTATGTTCTAATTTATCTATGTTCTAAACACGTGATTTAGGATTAAGTATCCCTGTTAGGGTTAGATCAATTAGGGTCCAATAGGAGTTAATTTTATGTCATGAATTGAATTGTGAGATAATTGTTAGGGATTTTGGTTGTTCATAAATTTGATTTCTTGCATGCTTAAGACCATTAGGTGTTAGGTATCGATTTATGCAATTATATGATTTCTAATTAAGAGTATTGTTAATTGGGCTAATGTTTGGACCAGTCGTGTCAATTAGCTGAGGACGATGACATGAAACACTAGTTAATAATTAGTGAGAGCAGAATAAATTAGTTTAAGTACCTTGTTGGGAAAGGATTAAATTATTCAACACCTTAGGATTTTAATTTGTCTTGAAGGCGAGAATGAGGGCTCTAGATGCACTTATCCCGACTCGTCGATGATGGACAATATAGTCTAATTACTTGTCTATGAGTGTTAGATTTAATTAAGTGGTGGCTTTTAATACTTCTTCGTGAACACTATCTTGGTCTAGACTAATAGGGGGAAAATAATCTTAATGATCATGTTTAGAACATAACCTCAATCCTTGCACTTTCATCTTTGGAAGTTAGTTCATTTGTTCTAGAGTTTAATTTCGTTCTTAGTTTACTTTTTAATTTTATTTGATTTGCATGAGTAGTAGAATTTTAGGAACAAACCCCTCATTTAGTATAAGTTATTTTACAAGATAAACAAGCACACACACTCCTAATTTGCCTCTTTTGGGTTCGATAAAACTTGGTCGAAATATTTGCTAGTATTGCACGATCCCTTCCTCTTGAGGGTTAGGATTTTGTAATTTTTGCAAAATTATTAGAACAAGTCAATGGCGCCGTCTCTCTCGGGTATGGCCAGGTACCTCGGCGAGCTTCTATCCTTGCAGGGCGAGTTTTCTTTATGTTGACTTCGGCCGAGGTTAGTAACCTGGTCCTTCCGGGTATGTAGGCGACCTTCCTATCCTTGGGCTAATTGGCTCTATGCTTATCCTGGGGTAGCTCGCCTATCAACATTTGCCCCCCCAGCTCGCACACATCATGATTCATCTAATGTGTGGGCGAGCTGATTTACCTACGAAGGCTCGAGTGTTGGCGAGCTACCTCTAGGATGGATGCCGAGCTTATGGGCGAGCTTTCACGAGGTGGTTCAAGGGCCAACGTGGGGCGAGATTCAAGGTGTCGTGCATGCCTTTTTAGGCATTGTTTCTCGTGCCCATTATGGCAACTTTTCAAATTCTTTGCAAATTAGTCCCCACACTTTTCGAATATTCAAGCTCGCCCAAAGTCTATAAATATGAGGAATCCTCCTCATTCCTCACTTTCGCGTTTCCGATTTTCCGAGCAAGTTTTCCGGAGACTGAGTCTCCTGCAATCGACGAATTCCCGAGTGCTTCCTAACGTAGAAACCCGTTTCTTTCTTTCCTTTCTTCCTTGTTCTTCATTTCCCTTGAGTTTTCGGAAATTTCCGCTCCTCATTTCCCTTACTCCGGCGACTGTCACGCCGGCTTCGGACACTTTGAGCGTTCATAGAATAAACACTCACCGCCCGTAAACTAAAAAATATCAAACCAATCCTCGAGTCGAACCGCGTCGAACAGTAACTTGGGAAAGAGGCCAATGAATGATGATTGGTCGATTCCCCAAATGACCCCTATGGCGATTACCTCAGGATCCGGGGCGAGCTCCGTAGCTCGCCCGAGTAGCCGCTAGCTTCCTGGCGAGGTTCGCCCTGACCTGGGGGAGAGGGCCACTAACTCTGGAGATGGTGGGGTTTCGGGTCTCCGCGAGCTTCATGAGGACCTCGCCCGAACCACCGACGACGCGGCTGTCCACGAAGTGGAGGCTGCCAAGGTTCAAGAGGAGGTTGCCGAGATCGGCGACCTTGTCTGCGAGCTCGACGAGGAGGAAGATAAGGACGAAGTGGAGATCACTCATGAGTACCTTCGCTCCATTGGCTTCCCATTCCCCAAACTCCGCGAGCATCAAGTCCCCGCCGAGGTTATCCATGACTTCAGCTGGGCGGAATATGTGAGGGCGCACGCGGCTAGCTTCCCTCTTCCCAAGCGAGATCTCCCTGATCCCCTTGATGTTGCCGACAAATCCGGTCTCAAGGCGAGCGAGGTTGTGAGCCTCATTAGCGAGTATGTGTTGCCGAAGCTTCGTAAGAAGTACCGTATCCCGCTGGACATTTATATGTATGCCCCCAAGGATAATGAACGTGCCGATCTTCCTCCTCCCGGATTGACCGCCATCAACATTCATACCCTGAAGGCCGGGCTCACTTTGCCCTTGCACCCCATTATCGGGCAGTTCCTGGCGGACAACAACCTCGCTATCTCGCAACTTACCCCGAACGCCTGGAGTAACCTACTGGCGACGTTGACAGATTTCAGGCTCGAGGGTTACGAGAACCGGTTAACCTCGGCAGAGATAGGCGAACTGTTCACCGTGACCCGGCAGCTGAAAGATGGCAATGGGTACTATTACCTTAAAGCCCGCCCCAAAGAAAAATTCCTGGGAATTCTCCCCAGCAAAATCCACGATTGGAAGGAGCAATTCTTCTTTATCGGTGGTGACTGGCGAGCTTCGGATGGGCAAGGGGGATGTATTCCCACTCCCGAGGGATACGGAGAAGCCAGCAGTAGGTGGCATATTTCGGTGTGCGTGGGTTGGATTAGACTTACTAATCTAATCTTTTATTTTTGCAAGTCTGAAGCACCACAAGTCGAGCCGTGGGAAACCCGACGTCTCTATTGGCTTCGACTTCGTGCAGACTGTTTGCTGCTTGCGGGAGTAGAAGGATCGAGAAGTTGAGCACCTGTGCCAGCACCATTGTTGGAGGCTTGCTGCCATTATAACTTCGCCTCACCACCTTGTTGCTCAAGGTTTAGAAATTTCAAAACTTCTAAGTCTTGGTAGTTCGCTAACTTGTCTGTGGAGCTCGCCGAGTTACTGACGCTTGTTTTGACCTCGCAGGTGAAGGCCCAGTAGCCGACCTCTCGCCCATCGACGTCCCCGAAGCCTATCACATTCTAGCCCGCCAACTACAGATGGGCAAACCTCGCCCGAACCGAGCTGGCATCCCATCCGGGGGGGTGTTAGACGCGACTAAGAAGGCGGAGCTCGCCAAGGTTACCCCTACAACTGATAGAGCTAGAGGGTCTGGCTCTCAGAAGAAGGTCGCCCCCCAGCAGACCAAAGAGAAGGTTGCCCAGACCAAGAAGGGCACTGGGCGAGGTGAGTCCGGATCCGAGCGAGGTTCGCATCCTCCATCCCACCAGTCCAAAAGAAACCTTCACCGCAGGGACGGTTCTCGGGTGAGCGAGGACGAAGCTCGCTCCAATAAGCGATCTCGGGTCGGTCTCCGGGATGAGGATTTCGAACATAGCGACCAGGGTGGCTCCGGCTCCGGCCATGGAGGATCAGGGCGAGCTATTTTCCCTCACTCCTCCGTACCTCCAACTCCTCAGAGCGCGCCCCCGCCATCTCCATACGGGGTTCCTATCCAGGATGACACCCTCCTTGGGCTCAACCCCGATAGGTTCGGGTAAGGGGGCGAGCTTCAATTCGAAGTTGGAAGTTAAATTTCTTCATGATTTTTAGTGATTTTTGCTAACTTTTTTAACGTTTGCAGGTATGCTCCCGCCGAGTTTCCACATCGCCCGGAGGCTCTTCACACGGCGGAGAGGTGTAAGGCTCTAACCTCGGCGAGGGACCTTCCCACTGGTTCGGCACGTCGCATCTTCACCGAGGCCCCCAAATACCTATCCGCCTCCGAGCTGGCGATGATTGAGAGGCAGAAGCCCGCCGACAAGGCGAGATAGACGATGCATTATGCCTGCGCAGCGATGGCGGCCACTCAGCTTAACACCGACGATATCACCGCCGCTGACAAAGCTTGCCATGATACCCGGATTTTGCTAAACCGGGTCAGGGATGAAAAGAAGAAAGCCATCGAGGAGCTCGCTGGGATGGAGGCCAAGGCGAAGGCCTCGCTGGTGGCGGAGCAAAACGCCATAAAAAAGATGGAAAAACTTCAAGCCGATTTCCATCGTCAGCAGGCTGAGCTTGAGCAAGCTCGCTAGAGGCTCGCCGCCCAGGATGAGGAGATGGCCAAGATGAAAGATGAGGTGGCCATCGTTCGGGGGTAGAACAGGGATAGCTTGGCGGAGTGCTCCAAGCTTCGCGAGGAGGTCTCCGCCAAGGTTCTGGAGATTACCGCGCTTCGGGGCCGATCTGATGCCGCCACCTCTCCCGAGGCACTAAAGCTCGCCCAGACAGTGGCCACTGACCTCGGCTATGTCCTCTGCTTTGCTGAGGTCATTCGCTCCTTCCAGTGGGCGAAGATGAACAAGGAGAGTGAATGGGAGGCGCTCGTGAGCGAGTTTGATGACTGTCTGGCTAAGGCCAAAATCCCGGACGGCACGGAGCTTAACATAGGGGACCTCGCCGGGTACGGGATCAACCTCGACGCCGCCCGGGAGCGCTGGAATATCATTCAGACCTTTGAGGTTCTGGTTCCTGACGCCGAGGAGGAGGTCACCGAAGAAGAGGGGCGAACTCCCCCCTCCATGGAGCAGATGCAGGAGGTCTGCGGGGACGCTATGGTCAACGTCGGTGGGTTTGACACTAGCGGATGCACTGGCGAGGTCGCCCCCCACACTGCCGATGCCGAGGTCCCCACCGACCTCGCCTCTATCCCGGCTCCCCAAGGTCCCGCAGCTTCGGAGACTTAGTCCTTTTCTTATTTTCGTAGCTTAGGTTTTATTTTTTGTCAAGTATTAGTAGCTCGCCCAGAAGGAGCTCCGTTTTTGTAGCTCTTCTTTTTGTCTAAGTAGTTGAAGCTCGTTGGGCATGTGTAGCTCGCCCAGAAGGAGCTTTTTGCATTTCAAAGATGGTCAGCTAGCCGACCTTTGTGGCTGGCGCAGCTTCTAACACTTGGAAAGTTTTCAAGTATCTTTTGGACTTGAAAGCTTCCCAAGTACTTCTGAATGAAAATTGATTCTTTTGACCCAACCCTGTCTTTATTTATTTTTTGCGTACGTTATAATTTCAATTAGCTCGTTTATATATTTTTCGGGTACTCAACTGTTCGTCTTACTCTACTTTTGAGAAGCGAATCGTTCATTTTACGTCACTTGGGACTATGAATTGTACCTCTATTTTAATAGTACGTATTCTTCGTCTTACACCACTTAGGGCCGCGAATTGCTCGTCTTAAACCACTTAGGGCAGCGAGTTGTACTTTGTTAAATTTACGTTGGGCAATTGGGTTTCGTGAACCTTGCCTTAGACGTTTTCCGTCTTTTTCGCAAATTTTTCTAACTTATGGCAGTGGGTGCTTGGTGATCCTTTAAGAAGGACACTTTCGCTAACCTGGGGCACTTCGGCCTTTGCCTTTGAGCCTTTAGATTATAACGTTTGGGACCTTGGTCCTTGCGTATTACGAACCTTCGAAGAGTTGGATATTTTTGCGAACCTTCGAAGAGTTTGATCTTTTTGCGAACCTTAGAAGAGTTGGGATATTTTCTCGAGAAAAACTTCTAACTTTGTATAGCAACGTAATTTACATCGGTCGCCATCAACACTTCTGATGTGAACCTCCGGCTAGTCTATTACAGAATCCTGGTCTATTGATAAAATTTCTTTAAATGTGCTGCGCTCCAGGTGTATGACGAGGTATTGCCTTCTGCAATAAGTACCGTTTGGTCAGGCTGCAGTAACTCGGAATGGTCCTTCCCAGTTCGACCCGAATACACCTGGTGGGGCCATCAGTTTCTTTTTCAGCACTAGGTCCCCAACTTTGAACTTCCGGTCTCGGACCTGGGAATTGTAGTACTTTTCTGCCCTACGCTTGTAGGTGACGTTCTTCATTTTTTACGAAGCTCTGGTCTCTTCGATCAGATCTTTTTCGACTGACAAGGCTTCGTCGTTCTTTTCTTCGTCAAATCCTGCCACCTTCCAAGTTTTATTCTGGACCTCTACCAGTACTCCCGCTTCGGTCCCGAAGGCTAAAGCAAATGGGGTCTCTCCGGTGCTAGCTCGGTATGATGTTCTGTAAGACCATAGGACCTCTGGGAGTTTGTCCGCCCAGCTTCCTTTCTTATCTTCGAGGCGGAGCTTCAGTATGTGCTTTAGAAATTTGTTAACCGCCTCGACCTGGCCGTTCGACTGGGGGTGGTACGGTGTCGAGTAGTGCTTCTTGATGTTCCACGAACTACAGAAGTCTCTCAACTTTTGTCCGTCGAACTGTCTTCCATTATCCGTGATGATCGACTGTAGGAGTCCGAACTGGCAGATCAGGTTCTTCCAGATGAAGTCGATCATCCTCTCTTGTGTTATCGTTGTAAGCGCTTCGGCTTCAGCCCACTTGGTGTAATAGTCTACTGCTACAACAGCAAACTTTACACCGCCTCTGCCAGGTGGAAATGGACCGATCAAGTCGATACACCATTTTGCAAAAGGCCATGGGCTGAAGACCGATTTCAGCTGGTTGGCTGGGGCGTGGATATTAGGTGCGAAAAGTTGACACTTTCGGCACTTCCGTGCGAAGCTAATGACATCCTTGCGAAGAGTGGGCCAGTGATACCCCTGCCTGATCGTCTTGTATGCCAGAGCTTGCCCTCCAGCGTGACTCCCGCAAATTCCTTTGTGAATTTCTTCAAACACTTTGAACCCCTGCTTCTTAGATAAGCATTTGAGTAGGGGTAGAGAGAATCCACGTTTGTAGAGTTGGCCGTTTAGTAGCGTATATCTGGCAGCCTGTTTCACCAGCCGACTAGCTTCCCATGTGTCCTCGGGGGTTGTTCCGTCCTTTAAGTATTTTTGGATTGGAGCGCACCAATGTTCGCTGTCTTTGTCCTCTTCCTGCCCCCCACTCGAGGTCTGATTTACTTTGTAATCGGACGTCGAGGGGTTCTTCAGTTTGGTGACTACAACCTCTGTGACTTCGGCTTCGGCGTTACTGGTAGCTAGTCGGGCTAGGGCATCTGCTTGTGTGTTTTACAGCCGCGGTATTTGATTGATGTAAACCTGCGTAAACATCAAAATCAGATGTGCGGCTATCTTCTAGTAGGTCATCATTTGCTGATCTTTCGCTTCATACTCCCCCCGGACTTGGGATATTATTAGCTGGGAATCTCCGAAAACTTGAAGATTGGTTTCCCCCACAGCTAATGATAACCTAAGTCCGGCTATCAAAGCTTCGTACTCCGCCTCGTTGTTGGTTGCTCGGAAGTCGAACCAGATTGCGGAGGTGAAGACTTGTCTATCTGGGCTGATCAGAACTACGTCGGCGTCTGCTGCTGTGCTGGTTGATGACCCGTCAACGTAGAGGTGCCACGGAGCTATACGTCCCCTCGTCGGATCTTGTGGGAAAGTTAGCTCGATGATAAAATCGGCGAGCGCTTGTCCCTTGATCGTTGTTCGGGGTGCGTAGGTTATACCGTATTGGCTAACTTCTAGTGACCATTTCAGCAAGCGTCCGACGGTATCTGGGCATTGTAGTATTTGACGTAGTGGGAACGTCATCAGCAACTCTACCGGGTGGTCGAAGAAGTAGGGCCTCAATTTTCTAACACTCATCACCAGTGCATAGGCTAGCTTCTCTGTTGGGGTGTACCGCAACTCAGCTTCATGTAAGACTTGGCTTACGTAGTACACATGTAGGTGTGTTTTTGCCTCTTCTCGGACCAGGACGGAGCTGATGGCCACCTCCGAAGCGGCGAGGTACATGTATAGTTTCTCACCGGGTACTGGCTTTGACAGGACCTGCGTGTCTGCCAGGTATGCTTTAATGTCTTCGAAGGCTCGTTGGCATTCGCTCGTCCACACGAAGTGGTTTTTAAGATGTAGTTTGTTGGCTTTAGCTGCCTCCTTGTACCTCCGCGTGTTTGCCTTGATTGCCTCAAAGAATGGGCGATTTCGGTCGCCAGACCTAGAGATGAACCTATTCAAGGCCGCCATGCACCCGGTCAACCTTTGGATCTTCTGCACTGAATCAGGCACACCCATCTCGATTATGCATTGGACCTACATTGGGTTGACCTCTATTCCACGTTGGCTCACCAGGTGCCCTAGGAACTTTCCTGAATGTACACCGAAGCTGGTCTTTTTGGGGTTTAGTTTCATGTTGTAGTGGCGCAGTATGTCGAAGGTTTGTTTAGGTGGTCAAGGTGGTCCTCCTTTCTCAAACTCTTGACAACTATGTCATCCACGTACACCTCCATAGACTCACCAATGTGTTGGTCGAACATTTTATTCACCAACCTTTGGTAGGTCGCTCCGGCGTTGATAAGTTCGAATGGCATCCTTTCCCAGCAATACATGTTTTTGTTGGTGTAGAACGCCTTATGTTCTTAGTCATCTGGGTGCAATGCTATCTGGTGATAGCCTGCGAATGCATCCATGAATGTCATCATTTCATGGCCAGAAGTGCTATCTACAAGCTGATCAATGTGGGGTAGTGGGAAGTTGTCCTTCAGGCATGCCTTGTTCAGGTACGTGAAGTCGATGCATAGCCTCCACGTCCCGTTGTGTTTTTTGACCAGGACGGGGTTCGTGACCCACTGTGGACACAAGGCTTCCTTGATCAGCTTGTTGTCTAACAGCTTTCCCACTTCGGTTGTTAGAGCTGCATACTTGTTTGGTCCATACTTCCTCTACTTTTGGTGCACGGGTCTTCTCGTCGGATCTATGTTAAGTCGATGGCAAGCATGTTCCAACGGGATCCCCGTCATATCATCGTGGGACCAGGTAAATACGTCCAAGTTGGACATTAGAAACAGCTCTATCCTCGACCGGTACGGTTCAGGTAACTCGGAACCTATGAAGAGTTCCAAGTCCCTTTCCGGGTCCACCGGGAGTGCCGTCAATTCTTCCATGGGGGTGGCCTTTCTTTTTTTATTTTTCCACCTTGGGTCGCTGATGAACTCGTCCCACTCCTCTTGTTACATTTGCGCAGGTTCGTGATCTATGCCTGGCTCGAGGTCATCAGTTTGATTCCCAGCTTAGACGGGTTCCTCAACTGCCAATACTTCTGGGGGTCCGTTAGTTTGGAGAGGTCCTGTAACTTGGGGAGTTGGATCAACTTCCATCGGCACAGGTTCTTGGTCCTCCGCAGGTCCCTCATCTTGCGGACCTTCGACCACCTCCATGGACATAGGTTGTGAACCTTGCACTGGTTCCTGCCTTGGGCTTTCTCCACCTCCATTGGTGCCGACTGTGCCTCTTGCGCAGGTCCCGACACTTGGTCAGATTCCGGCAGATCGCCTACCTCCATCATCTCAGTTTCTTTAGAGATGATGTCTAGGATATTTGGCTCGTCCATCGGAATTTGGATTTCCTCCTCAAGGACCTGGACCTGCATCACGGCTTTCCTAGCTCGGCCATCTTTAATTTGGAGTAAACACTCTCGGGCCTTTTTTTGGTCGCCTTTTATGGTTCCGGCGCCTTTTGGAGTTGGGAATTTCAAACAATAGTAGTAGGTCGAACACGCTACTTTGAATTCATTGATAAAGGGGCGGCCGAGGAACCCATTGTAGGAGGACTGCTGGTCGACAACTAGGAAATCTACTAACCTAGTCAGCCTCCTCTCCGGGTCCTCAGCCGATACAAGCTGGACGCTCAACCTAATACTACCTAGGGGGACGGTTACAGCCTCTTCGAACCCCACTATCCTAGCATTGCTAGGTTCTAAATACGACTCAAAATCACCCAAGGCATCTAAGGTGGATTTGAAGAGAATGTTGGTGAAAGCGTCGGTGTCCACAAGTAGCTTGTGAACTCGGACATTCATGATGTTGGCGGTTATCACCAATGAGTCGTTGTGGGGCGTCAGTACCCCCTCCAGGTCCGCCGAGGAGAATGTTAGCTCATCAGTGAGTTGTGCGACGGTCCTGGAGCTGGAGCTGCCTTCCTGGACTTGGTTTATGGCCCGGATCTCGACCTTCCTTTTTCTCCTGGAAATGGAGGATCCCCCGTCCTGGAGACCTCCGGCAGCTCCAATTTCTTCTTCGAGAACCAAGAGTTCTCGAGTTGGCTCCAGGTTTTGTTGAGGTTGGGATGGTGCCCTCCGCTTGTTTTGAGGACCGAAAAAGCCCGCGTCCTCTTCTTCGTCATCGGAGGCTTCCCTCCTCTCGAACCTGGGCCTCTTTGCCGGTGCCTTTTTCACGAAGTCGGCCAGCTTCCCATCCTCGTAGAATTTCCAGAGTTATTTGAGGAGGTCTCGGCATTCGCTGGTGAAGTGGACGATCGACTGGTGATAGGCACAGTACTTGTTGGGGTTGAGCTTCGCACGGTCTTGGCTGATTCTTCTCGGCTCTTCCAACAAGGCTTTGTCCTTGACCGCGGTAAAGATGTGGTCGACGGAGATGGAGAGGACCTGGTCGAGCTTCTCTTTGAACTCGTCCCCGTTGTCGAAAGCCTTCAAGTTCCGGGGAGCCTTGTACGTACCCCCGGACTTCTTCCCGTAGGGCTTCCTCTCATCGGAGGTACCGACCTCTTTCTGAAGGGCCTCCTGCATGGCCACAAACACCCCCGCCTTGAAGCGGAATTCGTTGTAAGTGTTCGGACATGCAAGGTGCATTTCCTTCCAGAGATTGGTGCCTTTTTGGAGCCCGACCATCACCGCGATGACCTTGGTGTCCTCGCTCACCGGCTCACCCTCCAGCAGTATCTTATCGAACCTCTCCAGATACTGCTGGGTAAGCTAGGATCCAAACCCGGAGAAGTGGGCCAAGAACTCCCGCGATAGTTGGCTAAACGAGTGGATTGACCCCGGGGCGAGTGATGAAAATCAGCGGTGAGCTCGGTCCCCTAGGATCAGCGGGAAGTTCTAGCACTGAGTGGAGTCGGTGGCACCCACCGAGATCATGTAGTCTGCATACTTGCCCAGGTGGATCTTCGGGTCGGATTCGCCCTCGTACGCAGACATCACCGGGAAGTGGATCTTCTTCTGGACCGGTGCTCGGAGGATGGTAGGTGCCAACGGAGACGCGGGGAGAGTTGTGGCATCGGGCCCGCCAAACTTGGCTGCTACTTGCTGCTGCAGCATTTTGACGGTCTTTTTCAGTGTGGCCAGCTCATCATCGTAGGCCACCTCCGATGGAGGTTGCTCGAAGGTCGTGCATCTCATGGACGCACGCCCCTGAGGTGTCTCACTCTGGGGTGACCCCTCCGTGGTGGGTCGGAACTGGCACTCGCCATGTGGGCCCAATCTATCGGTCGCGGGCCTTCGTAGTCGGTCGTGGGCGGACCTGCGAGGCTGTAGGTCCGACTCTCCCCTCTGGGACGTAGCTGGGGCCGCCGTTTGTTCGTTCTCCTCACCTCTCGGCCCCAACCTGCCCTGGAGGACCTCCCTCCTCAGCGACTGGTGAGTGGCGGATGCCTCGGTGTAGGCCGAAGCTCACCCAGCCTGCGTAGCTGGCTCCTCCACCACCTTGGCCTTCCCAATGTTCTCCCTGTGTTGGCGAGCTTGGGCAGAGCTCGCCTCCTGCTCAGGGGGGAGGTCGCTATACTGGCCCAGAGTCTGGGTGCCCTGGGTCGGCCTGGCCTCGGTGGCTGGAGCTCACCGAGGTACCAGGGTGAGCTCATCGAGCTGCCTTTGTTGCAACCTTTGCAGGGTTACAATTGTACGCTGGAGCTCGTCGAGGTTGTTGGCGAGGTCCCTCAGGGCGGGGTTTAAATCCTCCTGAGTCACTACAACTCGCGGAGGTCGCGGAGTGGTGTTCTTCTGAGGAGCTCAGCGCGAGGTCTCCCGTTCAACCTGGTCCTGGTTGCCCTCCTTCCACCTCCGGGTGCTCGTCGAGGTTTGCCCCTTAGGCATTTTGGGGTTTTGCAGGGAGTAGCTCGCCGAAGCTCGCCGAGGTTACCGAGGTAGGTCGCCGAGGTTATGATCTTCCAGCTTGGGCGTGTCTGCACAGGTTTTCGTCTAGCTTTACGTGTAACGAATTGTCCAAAATCTGGTTTATTCATGTACACGTGTGCGTTTGAAAACCTTTTGGGCAGAAATTACAAATCCGGAAATCCGGGTTTTTGCCCAAAAATCTGGGTTTTTTGTTTAAAGAGTGAAAATATGTATGTACCTTCAAGTGTTCTTGAACTTTGGTCAAGAACACCTTCAAATCTTCAAACCTTCAAACAAACTTAATTTTTCACTCTCGAATTTTCTAGTTCTCGACCCTCCTTCTAGCGCCAACATGTGTTTGATATTTTTGGTTTAAAATCACTGTGAATATTTAGTTTATGCTTAATTTTATAAATGAAAGTTGTTGATATTTGGGTACTAGTATTTTGATATTGAAGTATTGATTTATTAGTCATTTGGTACTTCATGTATGTGAGAAAATATAAAAAATGGTCCTGTAACTTTGTTTGAGTCCAGATTTAGTCTTTTATCTTTTTAATTTCTCGATTATAGTCCTTTTGTTATAAAAAATGGTCCTTTCCGCCGGAAATTATAAAAATTGGCCGGAATTTACACCTGTTCTAGGAGAAAATATAAAAAATGGTCCTGTAACTTTGTTTGAGTCCAAATTTAGTCATTTATCTTTTTAATTTCTTGATTATAGTCCTTTTGTTATCAAAAATTATATATTAATTTTAAATTAATTTTTTTATATAATATTGAAGATTGTATAATTTTATTTAAAAATACTTATTTTTTATTTTAAATATGATTATTCTAAAAAATGTATTTAGTATTTAATAATTATTTAATAAATAATAAAACATAATTATAAATATATATATATTAAGCTTGTAATGCTATTACAAAAAAATTTGAGGTTTAATTTTGTAAATTTTAATTCGTACGAAAAATGTTGATTTTTTTAAATTTCAATTCATATGAACATGTTGATTAATTTTTTTTGAAAATAAATTATTATTCATATTTAAATATTATAACGTGGTTAAATATATATGACTATTAATATTAATGGTTAATATTAACATAAATGGTTAATATTTCTCTATTTTTGTTTTTATTAGAAATTATTTTTGTTCCCTCGACATTTAATTGTAAGTTAATTTTGGAAATATTAATAGTCAATGGAATTACTCATTGTTTCATAATATTTTGAAAATTTTAATTCATAGGAATATATTGATTAATTTTTTTTGAAAATAAATAATTTAATTTGAAATATTATTTTTTGAAAATAAATAAATAATTTAATTTGAGATTAATAATATATATAATTTTAAAATGAGTAGTTAGTGGGATTTAGTTGACCGAGATGGATGGCGGTTAATATTCTTTAACTATTAAAAAGATCTTTTTAAGATGAAAAATAAAAATATTTAGAAATATGGAGTGATTGAATAGATGGAGAAGTTTGTGAATTAAAAAGAAGATGGATAAAGAAGTAAAGGACAACGGTTATTCATATTTTATTTTAAAAAATATAAAATTATGAGAAAATTAGAAAGTTATGTAGGAAGCATTGTATTAAGCCACGTAAAATTTTATATATTCAGAAATAGATAATAGGAGATTTTAATATTATTTAAATATGAATAACCATATTTAAAATAAAAAATAAGTGTTTTTAAATAAAATTATATAATCTTCAATATTTTTAAAAAAAAATTAATTTAAAATTAATATATAATTTTATTATAATAAAAGGACTATAATCGAGAAATTAAAAAGATAAAGGACTAAATCTAGACTCAAACAAAGTTACAGGACCATTTTTTATATTTTCTCCTGGAACAGGTGTAAATTCCGGCCAATTTTTTAATTTCCGGCGGAAATAACCATTTTTTATAACAAAAGGACTATAATCGAGAAATTAAAAAGATAAAGGACTAAATCTGGACTCAAACAAAGTTACAGGACCATTTTTTATATTTTCTCTCATGTATATTCTTGGTGTATCATTCATTTTATTTGTGTTATTTGTGATTTATTCTTTGGGTATTTGTTATTTATTCTTTGGGTATTTATTATCTAACATTTGGGTATTATTACTGAACTTTGGGTATTTTATTATTAGTTATATAATTTATGAATAGTGTTGTTGTGTATAAATGATTTATTATTTAATGGTATTATTTCAATCATTTAAAATATTTTATTTTTAAAGAATTTGTTAATAGCCAAATAGATCTTTATTAATGCTCATATTATATTCAATAATACCCCAAATATTATTTTACAAGTGACATTATATAACATACTAATTTGGTATATTGATTAATTTTTTTTAACTAGCCAACTAATATTTAAAATAGTGAATATTCAAAATACTTTGAATTATTTGTTTTTCATTTTTTGTCTTTGGGTATTTAAGTATTTTATTCTTCATAAATTATTAATACCCGAAGAGTTCTTTATTAATACCTGAAAAGTTCTATATTAATACCGGAAGAGTTCTATATTAATACCCGAAGAGTTCTATATTAATACCCGAAGAGTTGAATATTAATACATATATTATATTCAATAATACTCCAAATATTACAAGTATCATTGTTCTTTAATTATATAACATAATAATTAGGTGTATAGAAAACATTTGATTACCAATTTATTA
The DNA here is from genome assembly GCA_026898435.1 of Prunella vulgaris. Lineage (NCBI taxonomy): Eukaryota > Viridiplantae > Streptophyta > Magnoliopsida > Lamiales > Lamiaceae > Prunella > Prunella vulgaris. Next base: position 2,536,791 of record JAPKLY010000018.1, on the reverse strand, counting down.
CTTCATCATCCTTGTTATTATATTTTTTCAAGTACATTTAATTTTTTGTTCAAGTATTCATTAACTATTGATTGGGTAATGATTTTTTTTTTAGGGTATTCATTTTTGTTCTTTAAGTATTTAAAGAATAAAAATAATGCCTATTATATTCAGTTTTTTTCAATAATAGTAATAATTAAATGTACATAATAAACAAAAGTACATAATATTGAAATTTTATCAAAACAGTTAATTATCCAAAATGATCCTCTTATGAGGCAAACATAAAATTAACATACTAATTGTTTTCAATACTTATAAACAAAATAAACACTCTAAAACATTCCTTAATTGTTCTTGACACTGGCACTTATGAGGTTTCCAGAAACAAACTTATACTTAATAATGCTTCCGATGGTTGCATTGTTCTCGAGAAGAAATTTCTTCCATCCACTGCACAGTGAATTGACTCCTCCCCCCCCCCCCCCCCTTGCTCTCATATGTACTGTCCACAGTCTCTCTTGAGCATCCTCCCGTATTATTTTATTTTTATTCAGCAGTCCAGCGACCATTATGAAACTTATCGAAATGTCCTATAATTCATAAAATTTATACATATTAGTGAAATATAATTAAAATAAATATATTTTGTGTATATGTCTATTTGTATATATATATATATATATATATAATTACCATCTTGTTGGCCCTGAAGTGATAATCTTTGACCTCGTTTTGTAAAACTCAGATTTCTTTCTCCGAATGAAACATCGTCTTCTTCCTCTTCAACATTGTGCTCTGTTAAACACGTATATCTAATTTTGTAAGCTGATTAAATAATACCAAAATTTAATGATGAATGTAAGTTAATGAGTATAACAACCCATTGTTTGAGCAGTTCTTGCAGCAGCCAGAAGGGGAAAATATTACAACATTTAATGTATTCTCATTAACCAGTCTAAAATGAAGCAGGTCACGCACTTCAATATCAATTTCCTTCACAAACCTTGTCCACCCCTCATTAAAGTAATGATAATCATCTATTTTTTCTATGATAACTTTCCAAGTTCTGCCAAGGTGATTGGTAGTTGTGAGTGTCATTTCAGTTGAAGATTGTTGAAATAAATCTTCAAAAGCATCAATAAACATACCAGGTATTCTCTACACACAACATCAGGTAATTATCATTAAATATTGTATTCATGTTTATATATTATATATAATAAAATACTTACCAGTTTAGGGAGGAAGTATTGTTCGATGAGTAGAACTCTTATGAAAGAAGTCATCTGTTAATACATAATTTGTTAAACACTAATACCCCGATAATATAGTATTAACACTCAATGAATAATACAACTATACACAGAAAATAAATATTAATAAACAAGATTTAATAAAATAATTTTAGAGTATGTCAAAAATAATTTAATATCAATTCAAAAATATAATTTCAGATTAATATTGAAGATGTGAGTGTTGAGACCAATGTCATCACATCTGGAATCACACCCATCCTCCAGGACATTCTTCAGTATATTTTTTCTAACGACTAACTCTTTAGTGTTGTTCAAACTGTCTTTGCTATCATTTCAGGTCAACATCCTTCAGGAAACATGTTCAAGTGTTCAACTGCTTAGTGTTGCCTCGATGGTTGTCCTTGGTGCTGTCCCTGGTCAACGACGGTCAACTGTGGTTATTCCCATGACCCAGAATATTCTTGATGCACCTGGAAGGATCTGGAACGTGGTGGAAGGACCTGGAATTAAAAGGAACCGAGAGTTAAAAAAAGGAAGTTACCTCAACTCCTACAAAAGTGGATCTCAACTTCTCTCCATGATTTCCACTTCATTGATGGACGGATCATCATTCCAACTCTATAAATAGATGAGGAATACGTCCAGCAACTAAGAGAGAGAGCCCTCACTACATACTGAAGCATAGCGCATTTTTAGTAACCTATTTTTACGGTTTTAGTGTAGTGATTTCACATGTGTTGTTACACTCAGTACAACACTTGTGTATATTATTATCCCATACGTTTTGCTGAGCTATTCACGGGGTGTGGAAGTGTATGCTTGAAGTAGGCTTAGACTTAACAATCTAGGTTTGCCATTTGGGAACTTGTTTGGATATTTTATCCGATTTTATGTTTGAGATTTAGAAGGAATGTTTCCAAGTCTCGGATTTGTTTTTGTAATCACTTTTTCCAAGTTAGTGATATTTCAGCCTTGAGGCCGCCACAAACTAATTTTAGTTTGTGGAAAAATTAAGTTAATCCTTGTGTTCAAAGTCTTCCGTTGTTTACTTATTCTCTCTACATTATTCTGAACACAGTAAGTATTGACTTGAGTGTCGCGACACTTTGAACAATACTTCAACTCAACGATACCACACAACACTATCAAATATATTTTATACTCTAGCATTATTTTTATTAATACCTGAATAATAAATATATTTTACCTAAAGAATAAATTTTAATACTTGAAGATCACATACATTAAGTAAAAGAAATTAATATACATGTAAAAGCCCTTCATATACATGTATATATATGTTTTAAGATTATCTCATGAATTTAATGTCAGATCAAGAACTTGTGCATTTTACATTTAACAAATTGAAATTATATGAATGCATTAAGTAAAATATGTGAAAATTTTGTAAGTTTCCCATATAAAATACAGTAGGTTAAATTAGAGAAAGAGATATATAGATAGATACAGAGAAATAGAGTGAAACAGACAGAGAGATAGAGAAATAAAGATTTTTGAGTGACATAGATATGAAAACACTTGTACCTTTTTGAACCTTTTGAGGTTTGAGACTCGTCGAAGCTTTGTCGGTAGTAGATTCTGTCGATTTCTATTAAGATGCAATGCCGTTGTTTTGTTCTAGGGTTACAATTTTGCTATATATAGTATAATATATTTTTTTATTATTATATTTTTTATAATTTTATAATTTTTAAAATTTTATCTTTAGCGTAACTTTTATTTATGAAATATTCTTTTATTATTGGGTACTGGAATATTATTATTCGGGTATTCTCATTCTATTATTCGAGTATTGATTTTTTAATCTTTAGGTATTAATTTTTAATCTCTGAGTATTAATGATTTAAACATAAATATTATATATACCTACTGCAAAATTGTAATAAAATGTCTATGTGTAACAATATTAACAAGAATTTAACATTTATATATTTATCAAAACTGAAATACAATGCTCATTCAATTTATATGAGGATTAGGTGTAATTGATCCAATTCTTTCATTTGCGATGACTATGAATTTGTTGACTTGCTCTTCTTTTTAGTATGAATCCCACTATTAATCCTTTTGCTTCTTCCCTTTGTTACTGATCGTTCTGGGTCGAGAACTCTCTTCAATGTTTCAGAATGAGCCTCAATTGCAATTAGAACTAAACATATTTTTTCATATCCTTCTTCTAGGAGTTCTCTCATTTCTTCATTTTCTTCACTCTTCAATACTACATTGTAGTACTTCCTTATGATATCATGTCTCCAAGGTATATAGCTGGAACATTTTTTCCTATTTAGCAAAACAACCTAGTTAGTACCTGTTCATATTTGTTTAACTATTAATACCTGAAGAATTATTTTTAATACCCAAAGTATAACGAAAGAATACTCAAAGAACTTTTTTCTAATACCCCACTACTATTATAAAAAAATTAACAATATTTTAGTTTATGTACAAGTGATACATGTTATCATTTGTTGCTTCAGCCCCAATCTTGTCCCACACTTGTTCCTTTGCAAGTTTGGACCATCTCTTCAATATGTAATTGCAGGTATCCTTTGTATAGAGTGTACATTCATTACTCTCAAGCAATGGTAGCACAAAATTCCAAATTCTTCAAACATTTTACAATCACATCTAAAAATATTCATAGCAGTGTCATACACTACTCTACTATTTCTTGTTCCATCATCATTCATAATGTTATAAACTATTGTAGTGTCCTAGAATTCAGCAACAATTGATGAAACAAATATGGACTTTGAAAATTCTTCTTCAAAGTGCTTAAATATTGTGTGAGTGTATACCTCTACAGCATGCTTTATAATCATTTTCATTCCAAAAGGAGATTCAGGTGTCATTCTTGAACAATTGAATTCATCTTTTTTCAGTTCTCCTCCATTGAGTTAATGTGTCATTGAAGATCTTGTAGATTTCTGTTAAATTTGTCTGCTTCTGTGCTTTGAATCCAGTTGCATGATTTGTGCTTTCACTTCTTTGGGACGATCTTATTCCCAAGGGTGTAAATGGCGATTGGCTGTCGGCGGGCGGTCGAGTATCTTCAAACGCCAAGACCGCCTATGCGGCGCCTAGGCGGTACCTTGGCGGTGCCAAGGTTTTTTAATATATTTATAATTATTTTAAAAAAAAAATCTACTAATATTAATTTTTTCTAATAAAATTGTACCATTTCACAATAAATTATAAACTTAAAGCATAATTAATAGTTTAATACACAAATGCATTTTTCACAAAATACAACAAGTCCACAAAATACAATTAGTCCACTTTTCTCCCTCTTTTTCCCCTTTCTCTATTTCTCGTTTCTTTCGTTTTTATAGTTTAAGTAGTGTTCCTTAATTACTTATTAGTTGTTGCCACCAAGACCGTCTAGGCGGTGACAATATTTTTCTATTTTATTTTTTAATTTTAGTTCTAACTTTTAAGTTAAAATTAAAATTAAAAAAGAAGAGTAATGGTCATTTAGGCGGTGCCAAAACGGTCTCAGCTGCCGCCTAGGTGGCCTCGGCAGTGCCAAATATGTTGGCGGATTTTTCTCGGTGATTTGACCTTGGCGTCGGCGGCCGCCTAGGCGGTCTCGGCGACCGCCATTTACATCCATACTTATTCCAGCAGAAAATATGTCCTTACTCAATGTCGTACACCATTTATCTTAAAGACTATAGAGTCTCTTAAACCAGGCATTATTTTCCAGTCCATAAGTTTTTACCATGTTCTCCCAAGTGATTTCAAACTCTTTCTCGTCAGTATAACATGTTAAGCAATGGTTTAAAAGCACTTTTAAAGGGACCATCTTTCTTTAGTTCTCTAAATCTGCTGATTGCATTTTGTGTAGATGACAAAGACATAATTTGTGTCTTGTTTCTGGAAATTCCTGTAATAGGAATACAAGATAAAGAATATAACCAAAGACCAATATAATAATATCTATAAATACTTGTAGATCTGTTTAGTATTATCATAACATTATATTTTCAATACCTGAAGTACATTATATATATACCCGAAGAACAATTATATAATACCCTAAGAAAGGATATGGATACCCAAAGAAATTTTTTAAAATACCTCTCAATTGAATATTTGTAATTTTTAAAATACATAACGAACATCTATATTTCATACCTTTTCCATTACATTTGTTATTTTATGTAATAGAAATACAAGTTAAATAATATAATTAAAGACCAATTTAATAATAACCATAAATTATTTTAATAATACTTGTAGATTTATTCATTGTTACCCTTAGATTATTTTATTAATACCTGAAGTAAATTATATGTATACCCAAAGAACAATTTTATAATACACTAATAACATATATGTATAACTAAGAATTGAATATGTATAATTTTTCTAATAACTTAGAGATATATTTTCATACCTTTTCGAGTGCATTTGTTATTGTCAAATCTTGGTATGTGAATATTGTCTTCGGGCTTTTATATATCTCATTGACTTCTTGAACATTTGAAAAAGCCATTCGAATGTCTCTGTCTTCTTATCCGATATAAATGCACAGCCAAACATAACATTTTTCCAGTGATTGTTAATTCCAATTGTTAATTCCAACAAAAGGAGCACATATTAAGTTGTACTTATTTGGTCTGTATGTCGTGTCAAAAACCATTACATCCCCATATATTTCATAATCTTCCATCATCAGTGAGTCTCTCCAAAATATACTCGAAAGTCTTCCATCTTCATTTAATCTGATCTTGTAGAAAAAACTATTTTCTTCAGATTCTTGTTTCTCCACGATATCAATTAAATTACTAGCATCTCCTCCTCTTACTTCTTGCATTTTCAATTTATTCACCAAATTGTAATGGTCTTTTACTGTGTGTCCCAAATTTTCTTCTCCAACCTCATGCGCCATGTATCTATATGAATCAATAGCTCCCATCCCCGATGACACCATATCTTCTATAACCTTGTTTTTTTCTAATGTAATTTATCTTTTTAAGCGATGTAAATGACCCCACTCTGTTCTAGTTAAAACATGATTATGTTCCATATCATGCTGGACAACTTCATATTTTCCATGATTATTTATTCTGATTATAATCCTAGCCTTGCACTCTATTCTTGTAATTCCAATACTTCTTTTTTTCTCTGATGTTCCAGTTCTTGAACCAGTTTCATTTTTCTTAAACCTGAACAAGAACACACAAACTTCTTTGCTAGCAATATACTTTTGTCAAGTGCAGAATACCTGTTTGTTGATTTTCTGACACTGAATCCCAAAGAACGTGCATGCATGCAATATAATTTATACATTTGATCAACTATATCTTTTTCCACTTCAATCAAAGAACCTCTTATATCACGACAATCAGCACTAGATTCTGAGTTATGACACAATACATATAAATCAATGTAACAAAATTATATAAAGTACTATAACAACATAAGAAACAATTGATTAATCTAATGTATTACATACATTTGTAAGAGTTTCTATTTTATTCATTACTATTACCCCATGATATATTAAATAATGCCTCAATAATATTTCATAATACCTGAAGAGTTCTATATTAATACCCAAAGAGTTCTATATTAATACCCAAAGAGTTTTATATTAATACACAAAGAGTTTTATATTAATACCCAAAGAGTTCTATATTAGTACCCGAAGAGTTCTATATTAATATCCAAAGAGTTCTATATTATTACCCAAAGAGTTCTAAGAGTTCTATATTAATACTCTAAGAGTTCTATATTAATACCCGAAGAGTTCTATATTAATACCCTAAGAGTTTAATGTGAATACCTATATAATATTCAAAAATACCTCACATATTATTGAATAATAACTGAAGAAATATTCATTATCGTACCTTCTTCATTAATTGGTTCTGGTTCTTCCACATTGATGATGCAATTTTTTATTTGCTCATGTTGTTCTTCTGTATGATGTTCTTCTTCTATTTCTTCTTCTTCATCTCTAACTTCAATTGTGTACAGATCATCTGCTGTGCGAAAAATATTTTTAAAAGAGTATTATAATGCGATTTTTTGCATACATTTGTCGAAGGATTTCTATTAAAATACCTGTTGAGTCGAAGTTTTCAGTTGGATCGTCCATAATCATCTTATAATCTTTGAAGGGAATAAATATTAAATGGATTAGTTTTGTATGCACCAGTTACACGGTGCAACTCAAGTTCATTTTTTAAAAGTTAACAAAATACTACTGAAAAGTTACACAGAATATTACTGAAAAGTGTATCTTTTACAGTTTAACTTTTCAATAATAACATGTGTAACTTTTCAGTAGTATTTTTTTAACTTTTAAAAAATGAACTTGAGTTGCACCATGTAACTGGTGCACAAGAGACTTACTCATATTAAATATATCAATCCATCATTTTTTTTCTTTTGGTTAAGGATAACCATATTTAGCAATTGATTCTAATATTTATTATACGAGCTACACTTGTGTAGAAATTTCTACAGTAAAAATTCCTAAATATAGACAAAAATTAAAATGGCGGACACGCGCCTAACTCTTCTTAATCCCACGCTGATGTATCCCCAGCCCAACTCCCAATGATCTCATTTCCCATGCACAAACACATTCTAACTCAATTATTAATTATTATAAAAATAAAATATAATTAACTAATTTTTTCCCACCCCTAACCCAATGCCAACAGTAGCTGTTGGCAATTTTTTTTCTTTTTAAATTAATATGTTGATTAACAATTATTCATTTAATGTTATGTTATAAATAAATATTTATACATATAATAAATATTTAATTTTACAGTAACACACATTTAATCTTACAGTAACATACATTTGTTCTAATAGTAACACACATTTGTCTTCCAATTTGTGTTACTATATGGGCAGATGTGTGTTACTGTAAGAAAAAAATATATTTTTATGAGAATAAATATGTGTTTCTTAATTTATTCATCATCATTTTAAATCTAGGTATATTATTTCATATAATACACATGTTATTATATTAAAAAATAATTATTTCTATAAAAATAAATAAATATTTATGAATAATCAACATTTGTTCGTATAGTAACACACATTTTGCTCTTGCATTATGTGAAATATTATTTATTCTATAAAAACAAATGAATATATGTAAAATAACAACATTATATAAGATAGTAACACACATTTGCTCTAATAGTAACACACATTTGTCTCTCAGATTGTGTTACTATATGGACAAATTTGTGTTACTATATGGACAAAATATATTTATATGAGAATAAATATGTGTTTCTTAATTTATTTAGCATTTCTTTAAATTTAGGTAGATTGTTTCATGTAATACATATGTTATTATATGAAAAAATAATTATTTTTATAAAAATATATAAATATTTGTGAATCATCAATAATTGTTCTTATAGTAACACATATTTTGCTCTTGCATTATGTGAAAAATTATTTATTCTATGAAAACAAATTAATATATGTAAAATAACAATATTTTATTAGATAGTAACACACATTTGCTCTAATAGTAACACATATTTGCTCTTCAGTTTGTGTTACTATATGAGCAAATGTGTGTTACTATATGAGCAAATGTGTATTACATAAGGATAAAAAGTATTTTTTTAATAAAAAAATAACATATATTTTCCTTTAAAATAACATGTATTTGTTCATAGAGTAACATAAATTGAAAGCAAATTTTTTATTTATTACATAATATTATTTTGAGAAAATACACAAAATTACCCATTTTGACATGGGCATTATCTTTTTTGCCCCCTCTCAATAAAAGTTTCATTTTTGCCCAATTTGAAGATAAAAAGACCATAATACCCTTCTTTTAATTTGATTTAGAATGAAAAACAAAATCCCCTAATTTAAAAAATAAATTAAAATAAAAAGAAAAAAAACTGAATTAAAAAAAACAAAACAAAACAAAACGCAGGCCCAGCATCAAAATATCATCCACCACCACTCCACCGTCGTCGACTGCTTCCGTGAAGAATACCTTTTTGACACCAACAGATTTAGACCAAATGGTGCAGCTGGCTCTGTTGCAGGAATTCAAAACTGATTTTAATCAGACCCATTTAGTGAGGAACAAGGAATTCAAGGAAGGTGCTGATAAAATTCAGGGTCCAGATCCGTCGCTCGGCCTCCATGCCCGGATCCCCGCCTCACGCCGCCGGGTCCCCTCGCCTCGAGGGGTCGTCAATAATTCCGGCGAGATCCGGCAATGGAGTTGTCATTCATACCAAATATGATCAATCACAGAAAATAATAAATTCAAGTTCAGTGCAACAATCAAAAGACCCACCTGAAAATTGGACTCATTCAAATCCCCAAATGCACAGCCATGGCCGATCTACTGTCGTCTTCCCTCCCTGTTGGAAATTGGTTTGGAATATGGGTGGTTGACCCAAATTTGACCAATTTTATCATGATGTTCCATTGGTGAAAAATGGAATTAAGTTGCAAAATATTAATCTACGTTCGGAGTAGATGAATTTGGGATATTAATTTGCTCAAAACCAATTTCGGGTGAATGAGATATTAATACATGAAGTTAACAACTTAAACATGTTGAACAAAGAAAATAAGGGAGAAAATATGGAAATATTCCTTTGTCCCACATAGGAAAATGTGAAGGCTTTAGAGTCCCTTATATGTAGACTTGTGTACAATAGAATTAATAATATTCTATGGTCTACATGTTGGTGCCTTAAGGTTAGCCCTAAGGGCTAACCCAAAGACCCTTATGCTACACCCGCACTCGCACCCGCACGGGCTCGGGCACGCGCACGTCGCACATAGTCGCATTGGACGCTTTAGAGGCGCACTTTGCACTTCGCACGTACGCGTCGTCCTGAGGAGCCTTTAATTGTTTGGAGGGTGTACGGACCGCGTCGGTTCGATCGGCTAGTACGGGTTGGTTCGGGTCGGACTCTGGTGTACGGACCGTCGAGTCAGTTCGGTTCGGCTGGTACGGGTCGGACTCTTGTGGATCGAACCCGGGTCGCCCATCTGAGAATTAGAATGGGCGAGCGTCCAGTGGGGTTCGAACCCGAGTCAGACAAGCGCGGATCAGATACAGGGTGCAGCCAACGGGTGCGATCAGAGCCCTTGAAAATCAAGAGGTGTGATCTAAGGGCTCAGATTCAAAGGTTGGAAAAGATGCAGCCCTTCACCAAAATGCACCACATCTCTTCAATTATTATAAATAAGACCCCAGTGTTCATTCCAGTATTCATTCACAACCAAAATAAGACTTCTCCTCTCTAAAAGCATTCAAGCATTCTAAGTGTGCATTAGAGTCGTGTCGGGAGTTCCGGATACCTATTTTGCGATTCGCCGATAACTTCTGATTTGTAGTGCAACAATCTGAAGTTCTAAAGTCGTTGTATCTTGGGGACGGTTGTCTACGATCCGTAACCAGTGTACGGGGGCAATAACGTCTTATGGAGAGCGAGTGAAACTCGTGCCTCGACTTTGTGTTTCTAAGTCCGTGTCAACATTTTCATCTTCCCATATTCACTCCACTATTTTCTAACACTCCCCTCATCTCACTGTCGATTCGCACCCCTGCAAAATTGAAAGCCCCAAAATTGAAATCCCCACTGCATCCCGCCGTGGATTCGCACCCCTCATCTCACCGTAGATCCCACCGTTATCCCTCCCCCCGGATGCAAAATTGAAAGCTCCATCTGCAAAATCGAAACCCCCTCCAACGAAAATCTCCCCTACTTCCGCCATAAACGCACCCCCTGTTACTGTTTCTCTTTCATGACGCCTCCACTGCCGGAATTCAATTCGTCGTCCACCGCTCTGTTAGTCGTCCTTCATTTTCGAGACATTCCTTCCACTGCTCTGTTTTTTTTTTTTTTTTACATTTGATTTTTTTTTTTTAAATTCAGATTGAATTATTTTAAAAAAATAAAAATAGAAAGGGTATGGTGGACATTTTAACATCATTTTGGGCATAATTGAAAATTTTATAGAAATAGGGTAAAAAAGTAAATGCCCAGGCCAAAAAGGGAAAAAATGAAATTCTCCCTATTATTTTAATTTTACAAAAATGCACAATAATAACAATAAAAAAAATAATGAAATAGAATTATGACAAGTTAAATAACTTTCACGGGGAATTCTCATCCCAGGGATCTGCGAGCTTTCACATGTTGGAATTGGATGGGGGAATTACTCCTTCTGCGCGTGGCTTTTTATTTTTATTCAATCTATTTTTTGAAATTTCTATATAAATTTTTATCTTATTATACACACCATTCATATAATATTTCACCATTAGTTTTTACCAAATTTTCAAATTTACAATTAAGGTATTATAATTAAAAGTTTTATTATTTTATTTTTAAGAAATAAAATTTTAATTAAGTAGAGATGTAATTGTGCCAATGATTAACCAGCCATAATCCTCAAACAGCAGCGTAATCCTATATGTACCACACAAACAAAAGATGCAGTTAGCAACAGAATAGAGAGTTATTCCCATCAATGGCGGCGGTTGCCTATCACGTCGAGGAGGATCACCTCTGGAAATGTCCAAAACACCCTTCCAAACGACGGCGCAACGGCGGCATCTGCCCGACCTGCCTCCGCGACCGCCTCGGTAACCTCTGCCCCAACTGCGGCAACGTCCGCCCCTGTCCCTGCGTTTCCTCCTCCGTCGGCAGCGGCGATGACCACTCATTCCGCCGCTCCAGATCCCTCGCCATCCCCTTCCTCCGATCCAACACCGGCCGCGTCAATTCTCCGTCGTTTCTATCGGCGTTTAGACGGAGTAAGATGAAGAAGGGTGAGGAGAATGCAGACGGTTGTAATTTATGTAATGGGGATGAAGATAGGGCGGAAAGCAACGAGAAAATTGAGAATTTCGCGAGGATGATCACGAGATCGAGGTCCGTCAGCGTGGGGACGACGCCGTCAGCTCTGATCGGCTCTCCGCCGGCGAAAGGGAAATTTTGGCATTTTCCGAGCCGGATCAACGCTTTCCACAGATCCAAAAATTCAAAGGCTATTGCTCTAGATCGATCGCCTTTGCACAGAGGTTAACTTTTTCTCTCTTTTTTATTTATTTATTTTTTTTAATTAACACTCAGATTTATCATTCTATAGTTTTAAATCAACAAATACTCATTAGTAATTATTATATGATTACATTGTGTTCATCCAAGGGGAATATAAAATGTAATTATTGTGTAAAAATGAAACATTTGTAATGTGAATATTGTCGGATATTTGCTTATTTTATATTCTGATGCAATGTACAACTCACTCAGGTGCATCTAAAAAGTTAATAAAATACTCCCTCCGTCCCAGAGGTACACCTCTGGGATGACACAACTTTTAAGAAAAAGTAGAGGGTTGTGTAAAGTTATATTATTAAAATAATGAGATTAGTTGGATTGTGAGGATAAAGTTAAAGTAATAGTTTCCATTTATAGGGTGTGAAAACAATTGTGGGACGGACGAAAAAGGAAAGTGTGAAAACAATTATGGGACGGAGGGAGTACTATTGAATAATGGCAAAAAAATTATTATTTCTTTTTATACAAATTTTTTTTTTCCTATACAGAATCAATTTATAATTTTTGTCAATTTTTAGAACCATTTTATAATTTTTCATATTAAAAAATCACATAAAGTATATAACACTTTTCAGAATTTAATTTTCAGTGTGACAATTCAAATTTCAATAAGAAATAGTATAATTTTTTAAAAATACACTTGAATTGTCCCATATAAAAGTAAGGGTAAGGTATATTGTTTAGCATTAGTACGAATACCTTGGCCCTCCCATTGCTTCTTCCTCACACACATATTTACACATTTAATTTAGTCTGTCAACTGTTATTTGTACACCTTAAAAAAAAAAATCATAACTTTTATTCTCATAATTTTTATTTATTTCTATTTTTTTTTTGTTTACATATACACAATTTAATCAATTTTTTTATTTTATGCCCTTTAAAATTTTACTTATTACACTTAAAAAGAATATGTTCACTTTATGAATTATGATCCAAACACTAGTGGAATCAAAGGAATAAAGTCTAAAAGTTATAGAAAGTACTCTCTCTCTCTACCCCAACTTCTTCGTCATGGAGAACAAGACACACAATTAAAAAAATGTGAAATATATAAATATAAAATAAAATAATAAAATATATTTTATTAACTTTTATTAGTGTAAATTATTCCCTTTTTAAGCTCCTACCTCGGTGTATTTGGTTGAATGAATGCTTTAGATTGTGTTTTTCTTTTTTCAGCCTGTGAAGTTTGGTTTTGTATTTATTTTCCATCCAAATAGGCATTCATCTCTATTATACATCCACATATCTAAAATAATCACATATACTCCCTCCGTCCCAGAAGATATTGTGATGTCTTTTGGGCACGCAGTTTAAGAAAAATGTATAAAAAATTACATTTTTATGAATATTATACGTGTATTGTGAGAGTGGAGTTTAATAAATAGTTTCCTCTTTTAAACATGCAATTTTTTTGTGAAACGAACCAAAATAGAAATATGCAATATTTTTTTGGATGGAGGGAGTACTATTTTTTACTCATTTATTCATGTTTTCTCCAACTTTTCCAACCATTAGGCACTCTCTCAACCACTTTTAAAAAAGATTATTATTATTTTATTAATTAATAATAATAAAATAGTATATCATATTATTTAAAAGGATTGATTTGACAAATTTACATCCACTCATATTCCTCCATTCCAAAGTATTACACAATATTATTATTCACTTTATTCTTGTTCATCTAGATTTATCATATCTCTCTCAAGGAAAAAAAAAAAACAGGTTTGGTTGGGGCAACATGATTCCATGCAACTGACTCTGCATAATTACCTATCATAACAAACTAGTGTTGGCAATTGACCCTAGCTATTGACTCTATAGTCTATAGTTGGATTATACACTTGGAATTTTTTTTCCAGATTTAAAAGTTGATCTTCTCTGTGAACAACTTATTGATCTCCATTATCTTCAAATTTCTAAATGTAAAACATTGGAGGAAAGGGTTTAAGCATTTGTTGTTTGCTTCAAAATCTAAAAAATATTTTTCTAACAGTACTAACAAAAGCTCTAGTCGTAATTGAGACTGAATCTTGCAGCATTTGCCTTTTTTTTATATATATATATAAATGCTCAGAATTATTTATAACTTCTTACAACATTCGGGAGATTTTAGTCATAAATTCCTCATTTTTTGACCTTCATGCTTGTTTATATTGCAAATAAGTACATCTTCTTGCATGATGGTTCATCGGTCTGATGTAGCAAGTTGTTTTTACTGGCAAAACATATTAGAGGACGGTTGGTATAAATTTAAAATGTCAATGATAATGAATATCATTAAAAAATAATCATTATGTAGTTAGTGATTATCTTTTTTTTAATATATTTTTACGATTTCATTCATGTACAATAAATAATACAAATCACTACAAATAAGAATGAATCCTCAATAATTTTCATCCACTCTCATTTCCCACCCTCATTACCCCCAATCAAACGGCCCCTTAATTATTTTTGAGTTGTTCGTTAGAAATTGAGTAGATCAAAGGATCTAGCACAATAGTTACTTTGGCAGGAATTGAAAATATTTGCATGCGTGGGCTTCACGCACCCGTTTTGAATTTAAAAAATCGAAGCCTAAATGTGGTTGGAAAAAGCTGAGGGTAAAGTTCCAACGTATACTATTAAGCCATTGATGCAATTCAAGAAGAATTAAGGGAAAGCCTGCATCACAACATGAAAGAATAAAAATGTAAATTCTGTTAGAAATACTGCAGTTAACGATATAATACCAACAACTACCTATGCACTTTACAGAAAACCAATAATGACCAAATCCAAAAATAAACAGCAAGAAGAATATACTAATCCATGTTGCCTGAGGAGCAAGGATAGACAATTAGACCTAAACCGTGTAGATTTATTGCATTGATGGAATTAGGATCCACAAACTAATCTAAAGAACCCAAAAGACGAGCATGAGCAGACGATGCAGAAATTCACTTGCTCTCTCTACTAAAAAATCAGCTTCACCTGTTGGTCCTAGAAACCGAAGAATGCAATGGAGTTCTTCTGTTTGAATTGTGAGGCAATCCCAACCTTCTACTCTTCTTAGTATTCACAGAAGCTTTATTTCCCGGGCTAGCAATTGCTGCCAACAGCTGCTCACCTCTTGAACTGTGCATGTTTTTCCTTATAAATGAACAAGCCTGCTTGATTTCGGGATCATCCATACCTGTGTCAAGCCTCCGTTTGCAAGACATTCGTTGTGCCAACCGTAGATGGTTAGGAGGAATGGAGAAACCTGCATCTAAAACCCAAAACCACCATTATCATGAAATTAATTATACATGTTAAGGAAATCGAGCAGGACTCAGAAAAGGATTATTACATTTTACAGGTGGGTCTTCCCTGTAAATCTCTGGGCTTGGAGATCTCAACGCTGCATGATTATCATTTTCATAAACTGGGAGCTCACGATTTTCTTGATTCCTAAAAGCCTTATCAAGTAAAATAGGAGAAACTCTTCTCGCTGTGGGTGTGCACACAGCTGGACTATGACTAGAACGTAGTGCTACTGAATCAGAGACATCAAATTTATAGTTACTTCCTCTGCTCTCAATTTTATTCTGCATAGGTGAACTATTTTTAATCTCATTATCGTCAAGCTGGCTGCGTTCTGACCCAAAACCAGGACTTGGTCCACTATGTTTAATCTCATTGCTGTCAACCTTGCTATGTTCTGATCCAAAAAGGGGACTTGCTTCATCGGGATTACGACCACATTTATTTTCCAAACTGTGAGGCACTGGGGAGGTGTCTAAGTTGTCTAACACAGATTTGGGCGACGCATTCCATATAGATGAATGAACAAATTCTTTTTGGCTTTCAATGAAACTTGAAAACCAGGGAGTGCCCTCTTTTGCATAGAAGAGAATGTATGCATTCTGTGATAGCACAAAATCTTCAGAGACCAGCACAACCTAGAAAACATCAGCCAAAGCAGTGTCATTTTAGGATAATCAAAACTATTTGTCCAAACTTCTATACACAAAAAAAACATTTGTATCTTTAGAACTAGAGAGGAGCGAGGATGATTCTCACACTTTTCCCAGAGGCAGTTCATGTGCAAAAAGAAAAGGGAAAAATCTGATATAAATTAGACTGTTATTGAACAAAAAAGGAAGGATTGTAGAGAATGTTCAGTACATTACCTTTGAATCATCAAACTTGCACCAAATTTTTGGGGATAAGCGAATGAAGCAGTAGTAGTGCCCAGATGTTGATGTCAATCCAATATGCACCACAACAGCATATAGTACATATTTAAGTTCTGTCTGCAGAGCAACCATAAGCATAAACAGTACTAACTTAAATTCATGTTATAAATTAACACATGAAGCACAACAATATTTCACTACAGCATGAGGATCATATTTAAGATCCAAACCTACTTACTAGATATCATAGACCAACAATAGTCATTGACAAAAAGAATAACGATAAACCAAAACCTCTTATAATTACAAAAAAAGCAAGTTGATTTCAGCCACAACTCGTCAAGCTACTCATTATTGAGCTATATGCCCAGTTCATCCTAGGACCCCATTTTTTCCCAAACTTACACCTATGTTTATCAAGTAACTGAAATGAAATTCATTGCTTCCAAGCCATTTACAATTGGAATGCATTAAAATGTTTCACATGGGTAAAAAAATTATCAGGATTGGACTCACCTCACTCTTCTCATTACTACCAGTGAAAGGCAGCAAGTCCAGATCTAATGGAAATGGAACATGTTTATCAATTTTCTGAACAACACAGCCATCGTTTTTGAACCTCTTCAAATGAAATACAGCCACTGAAGGGGCCTGATCAAAGGAAAGTTTCTTCTCAACAGATACTTGTTCCTTGCACTTTCCACAAGTAAACTTAGTATCTGGATCCTCAATCCTCTCAACCTTAGTGAAAGACTGGAGTGCTATTAATAAATTCTCTGCGTCTTCGATCTCCAAACTCAGGTCAACTGAAGCCTCATAGGAATCAGAACAGTGGCCACAGTTACAGCACTTCAGCTGCAATCGTAAATGATATTTACTATTGTAGCCATAAATTAAATGTAATGATATAATGAATATATAAAGTGAACAAAACTGCATAAGAGATATAGATTAGTTTTTAAAAAATGAGCACATACGCTGCTGACAACACAACCACCAAATACTTGTTTCACGAGGTTATCGCTTGGTAAAGATGTGCAACCTTTACTCTCTGAATCATACCAATTTTCAAGCCTATCCAAAAAGCACTGAAGGAATTCATGAGCATCTTCCTGATGGAATCTCTTAAAGCTTGATGAGATATCTGGTAGTTTTACAGAGTCAATGGGCCACAAACAAAAATTGAATGCCCTTTGAATACCTAAGATGCCACTAACAAACATTCTATTAAACAAAACAGATTCAAGCCAGTAGGACACCATGCAAGCAAAATCATATTTGTGATTTGAGTAAAATATTTTTAACCTAGCACAGGGATCTATAGACTATGTATTCAAATGGCATTGATGAAATATATGCATATCCATTAGAGAACCAAGAGAGGATACAACTCAGATTGTCAGCCATATTGTGAGGTGAGACAACGCTGTTTGTGAGTGAGCAGACGATCAGTTCCCCAAGGGCACATAGCAAACAAAAATCTTCCTTATTACCTGTAAATTATTACGTAAAAAATAATTCAATACCCAATATAATGATCGTCTGAATGATCATGCCAGTTAAAGCAGTATTACATAATCCAAATTTGGATGGACTTAACGTACAATTAGAATGCCGCAAATTCCCATCCGAAAGAATGCCACGAAGAATCGGAACTGTGTGGATAAAGCATTGCAGCACTGAATTTAGAAAGCAAGTATTGCCTAAATTTTCCATCCCCGCTCCCTGTGAAAATCTCGACATATTTTTATCGTTGCAAACTCAACAAACTTTCTAGATCACAAAAGAAGCAGCTAACTACTGGCAGAATAGAACTCTGATAAATAATCAAAGGAAATAATATAGTAGCTCAAAAATACCACTAGAGAACGCTTGGTGTTATATTGGACTGGCCATGTGGAGCGAGAAAGGTTGGCCCCAACTCCCTCAGTTTTTTGCGCAGGCCCGACGGAGGGCTCGTTATCCCAAGGTGGAGACCGTTCCGGCGACCGGTCAGGTTTCTTAGAGCTCGTGCAAATTTCAGTATTTTTTGACCACGGTTGAGTCCAGCGTGGAGTGAAACTGGAAGCAAAAGTATGCGGCGGCGAAATATGGTGGCGCTCACTGTCGGCTTCAGTACCGTCCTCCGGAAACTCAGTAGCATCTTCCAATTCAGGAGTCGCCTCGCCGCACGTCGGCGACAGATAGTCTGAACTTGGGGAGCTCATTGGCTGAAGCAGGATTGGATTTGTGGAGGGATTTGCAGAGGAAAATAGGGTTTGATGAAATCTGGTATGGGGTTGATTAATCGGGAGGAAATTGGAGGGAATTGAAAGCAGTATTAGAATAATTTTGAGAGATTCGGTTCTGGTTTATGAAATTTCTTATGAAGATTGGAGGGATTTGAAAAAAGTGGAGGGAAAAAGTTACTGGGGGTGTCAGTTCGGATTTTTAGGGAAAGGGCGGGAAACTGAAATGAAAGGAATTGTATTGGAATAATTTTAAATTACTTACATTCTTTTATTATTATTATTATTATTATTATTATTATTATTATTTTAAATTTGTCTAAAAAAATTTAATAATAAAATATAAAAATAGAGTTTTTTTTTTGCATGATGTACCAATTTAAAATAATGGTAGTGTGAGCAATTAAAATTAATTATCGAAATAAAAAATAACATGTTAAAATAATTTATTATTGGAAATTTGGATAAATTTAATTCCTAAATAATAAATTCAATTGGGCCTTAAAATCCTAATAAATCAAAGTGGCCCTCAAAAGCCTAATAAATATAATTTGACCTTAAAAGCCTAATAAATCAAATTGTGCTTCAAAAGCCTAATAAATTCAATTGGACCTCTAAAGTCCAATTAAATATATTGGGCCTCTAAAGTCCAATTAACTTTTTTTGAATTTTTAAAGTCATCAAGTCCGATCTTTAAAAAGTAAAAAAAAATCAAATTTTCACAAATATCCTTGAATATTATCAAATCTGACATCTTTTGGAAATATTCTACAAATCATATCTTCCAGCCCATCAAATCTGGTCAGCAAATCTAGAATTCTACACCTATATATAGAATCTCATTCTAGTCATTTTTCATTCACAATGAGTCAAGAAGATCAGAGATTAGAGAGAAGCATCAAGATCTAAAACTTCGGGCATCCCGTATGAAATGATAAACTCACCTGATTGGATCTTGTGGAACGACTTTGATGGCAAAGGTACAAACGATAACCTACACCAAGACCAATGAAGATGGAGAAGACGTGGTCTCATCTAACTTCATTGATACTCGCATTGTCCAACAACCGGATCTTCAAGATAGAGAAAGCTCTCTACAAAGACTACGAAGAGAAATAGCTCTTATGATTAAAAATGGGAACATCACCGAAATAAACAACATGCAAGCGGTCATGTTGGTCAAGTAAGAGTATGTGCGGACTTTTCAAAAGGATCCGGTGAAGAATTGCTATCATAAGTCACATCACTGTTTGCGAAGATAATCAGATGGAAGAAGAAGATGCAGAGGACGCTCCTCCGGAACTTGAAGAAGTTGTTAAAGCAACAGTCGATGAGCTAAAAGAAATCAACTTGGATGACGCTAACGATCCTTGGCCAACCTACTTGAGTGCTTTATTGACAAGTGATGAAGAAGAAGCTTGCATCAAACTGCTGCAAGAGTTCAAAGATGTCTTTGCATGGTCATACAAAGAAATGTCGGGTTCAGACACAAAGGTTGCGGTGCATCATCTCTCAATCAAAGAAGGAGTTCGCCCAGATCTAGTCTCATTGATTGAAGCAGAAGTTAACAAGCTCATTGAAGTTGGTTTCATCCGAGAAGTGAAGTACCTCACATGGATTTCAAGCATTGTTCCAGTGAGAAAGAAGAACGGCCAAATCCGTGTTTGTGTTGACTTTTGAGACCTAAATATCGCATGCCCCAAGGATGATTTCTTACTACCCATTGCCGAACTTATGATTGATGCAACAACGGGTCATGAAGCTCTAACTTTCATGGATGGGTCATCAGGCTATAACCAAATTTGTATGTCACCAAACGATGAGGAACTCATTGCATTTCACACTCCAAAAGGAATCTATTGCTACAAAGTGATGCCATTCGGACTAAAGAATGTCGGTGCTACATATCAAAGGGTCATGCAAAAGATTTTCAATGACTTGCTCCATAAGAACGTAGAGTGCTACGTGGACGACTTAGTGGTGAAGTCAAAGAAGAGAGATGATCATCTTCATGATCTAAGGAAAGTTTTCAAACGTCTATGATGCTACCAACTCAAGATGAACCCGTTAAAGTGTGCATTTGGACTCAAGTCAGGAATATTTTTTTTATTCGTTGTTCACCATCGAGGGATTAAAATTGAGCAAGAAAAGATTGATGCAATCTTGAAGTTTCCGGAGTCTCGGAACATTCACGAGCTTAAAAGCATACAAGGAAAGTTACCATATCTTAGAAGATTCATATCAAACTTGGTCGGGTGATGTCAACCATTCAGCCGCCTCATGAAGAACGGATCGCCATTTGTATGGGATGAGTCATGTAGCAACGCCTTCAAAAGTATCAAGTCCTACTTAATGAAGCCACCCGTGTTGGTTGCTCTGGCACATGGGCGCCCATTGGTGCTCTACATCGGTGCTCAAGAGTGCTCGGTAGGGGCTCTACTCGCACAAGTAAATGAAGAAGGAAAGGAAAGCGCATTGTACTACTTGAGTAGAATGATGACTCTGAACGAGTTGAAATACTCTCCGATCGAGAAGCTTTGTCTAGCATTGATATTTGTGATTCAAAAGTTGAAGCATTACTTTCAAGCTCACACCATTCACATTGTGTCAAAGTCCAATCCATTGAAGTACGTCATGAAAAAGCCAGTTCTTTCAGATTGACTTGCGAGATGGTACCTCCAATTGCAACAGTTTGAAATTATATATATACCCCAAAAGGCTGTGAAGGGACAAATTCTCATCGATTTCCTTGCTGACCATCCAATGCCTACCGAATGGGAGCTATAAGATGATTTCCCAGATGAAGATGTTTTAGTTGTTGAAGTCTCCCCTCCTTGGAAGATGTACTTTGATGGGTATACTAAAAGAGAAGGAGCCGGAGCCAAGGCCGTGTTCGTGACTTCCGATGCAGGAGTTCTACCATATTCGTTCACCTTGACAAAAAATTGCTCAAACAATGTTTCCAAGTATCAAAACACTCATACTTGGATTAGAGATGGCGGTGGACGTCAAGTAATTACGCCTCAAGGTGTATGGAGATTCTAAGTTGATAGTAAACCAACTGCTGGGATGTACGAGGTCAAGAAGCCCGAGCTGCTCCCATATCACAAATATGTTCAACGACTTATGAATTATCTTGGAGATGTAGAGATTGATCATATTCCAAGGAAGGATAACAAGCAAGTCGATGCCTTGGCGAAACTCACTTCTGCAATCGCTCTACCCGAAAAGGAAGTCCACATACTGATATGTAAATGTTTAGTGGTGCCACCTATCTATGAAGATGATTCCAAAGAAGAAAAAGAAGAAGAAAGTCATGATGTCGAAGTATATGGAATCAAGGAGAAGGACTGGCGTCAGCCGTTCGTTGACTACTTGAAGTACGAGAAGTTTCCAAGTGATGCAAAACAAAGAGTTAATATCAAATGACGAGCTCCTCGATTTATATATTACAAGGGTGTGCTTTACAGATGATCATTTGATGGGATCTTCTTCAAATGTCTAAGTGACGAAGAGACTAGTTAAGCAATGGAGGAGGCTCACTCGGGAATCTGCGGTGCTCATCAATCGGAACCTAAGTTGCACTTCCGAATAAAGAAAATGGGCTACTACTGGCCTACCATGGTGAAGGATTGCATGGAGTATGCACGAAGATGTCAAGCATGTCAGTTTCACGCAAATCTCATCCACCAACCACAGGAGCCGCTACATCCAACTGTCGCCTCTTGACTGTTCAATATTTGGGGTCTTAATGTGGTCGGACCACTGACAAAGTCTTGCAGTGGACATCAATACATTCTAGTTGCAACTGATTACTTTTCTAAGTGGGCCGAAGATGTACCATTGAAAGAAGTAAAGAAAGAGAATGTCGCTGATTTTATTCGCATCAACATTATCTACATATTTGGGTTTTCCGCATTACATCATCACCGATAATGGGACGTCATTCAACAACAGTCACATCAACAAACTCCGTTAAAAGTTTGACTTCAAGCAAAGAAAGTCTTCTATGTACAACGCAGCTGCAAACGGACTTGTCGAAGCTTTCAACAAAACTTTGTGCAATTTGTTAACTTTCCTTTGGATGATTGGAAGCACTCCTCTTGTGATCCGATTTAGCGGATGGCTCTCACACGTGGACTTGAGAAGAAACTTTTAGACCATGAGAAACCTCTTGATCTCCCCTACCGAGTTTAATCTCATTTGTAACTGGTTGGTTTAATCCTATTCCTCTCTTTCTTTCCTCCCCTCTCTCTGGTACATGATACACCAACTCCAATACACACAAGTACATCACCAGTTCAATACTAATATTATTGTATCTATACGATAATGGAATTGTAATCATCTCACTTTCTACAATATGCCTTTGCTATAAAGAAGCTGGCCTTTCATTGACTTTTAATTTTCTGGAGAGTAACAAGATTTTTTCCCCTTTCACTCAGCTGCTACACATGTCTTGAGTGATTTTTTTGTTTTAGTGTTGTGCTGCTCCTTTTGGTTGTTTGTTTCTCATTCAGTCAATATTTTTAGATGTGGTTCAGAGAATTTTTTAACATTCTATGGAATTTATTTATCTTAGTAAAGAAAGATTTGCGCTAAGGAGTCCAAAAGACGTTGTTATCTGTTAGTTTGAAGACTGTCATTTATGTAACAAAGCCAAGGGTATTCACCACTTTTAATTCTTGCTTTAAGTACATTTTGATGATTTAATGGTGGTGTTGATAGAATTTACTAATCGTGTTCGTTTATGTGGCTATTATATCGTATTGATTCTACCAAACAATAATCTAAGATTTTGTGTTTATGTGCTTGAGAGAATTATGTAGAGAGAGAAAGTAGGGAGTTTAGAGAGAGAAAGTATTTGTGTATTGTGATTGGAATTAATTCCGTAATAGTTACAAGAGAGGTCTTATTTATAGGTGTGCGGGTGTGAGGTAGCACCTTACGAGCCTATTTGGCTTTCGGTGTCGACGAAGGTCTGTAACTTTCGTCTAGGTCCCTCACCCTTCTCCCTTTACAATGCCTCATTCTACTACATACACTTGTCCTACTTATATATCCGCTATTCGAGTCCCTCACCCGGACGAGCTCTTGGGTGAGCTCTTTCCTGAGTGAGGGCCTTCAGGTTGGGCGAGCTACCTGGCGAGCTCCTGGGCCTTCAGTGTAGGGTTGGGCTTCAGCTCGGCCTCTGTGCTCGCGGGTGAGCTAACCCTTAATGGGCGAGCTCCCTCTCGAGCTCCCCTCTCTTGTCTGATCGATAAGCTGGCCTCGGGCCTCCGGGGTCTGGGCGAGCTCCCCTCTACCTCGCTGAGCTCCAGCGACCTGCCCAGTCTTCATAATTATTTCGACGCCAATCGTGTTAGCTCGCCTTGTCAACATTTGCCCCCCAGCTCGCACACATCATGATTTATCTAATGTGTGAGCGAGCTGGTTTATCTCCCCGGACAAGGGCCCGAGTAACGGTGAGCTCCATTTGGGCAGGAGCCGAACTAGGAGGCGAGCTCCTTCATGGCGGTTACTCAGCCGACGTGGTGCGAGAATCCAGGCATCGTGCACGCCTTTTCAGGCATCGTTTCCCACTCCCATCATGGCCATCTTTCAATTTTTTTGCAAAATGGTCCCTGTACTCCTCGCATATTCGACCTCACCCTGACGTCTATAAATAGGCGAAGGTGAGTCCATTCTTCACTTTTACACTTTCGAACTTTCAGAGCATTTCCCGGCGAACGACACCTTTACTCCCGACAAAGTTTTCGGCGCTCTCCAAGGTAGAAAGCCCATTTCTCTTCCCCTTCTTATTTCTTAATGCAAATTTCTCCGTTCATCTTTTCCCATTCATCGAGTTTTCGGAAATTTTTGGACATTTCCGGTGATTCTTCATTTTTTTCTGATCACCTCCGTACCGTAACACTTCGAACCTTGTTGAGATCATGTGGACACAAACACCAAGTGAGACTCGTTCGAACCGTAACCCCAAAAAATGCCCCATGACAGAAGACGAGCTTATCCCTCAAACGACCCCGATAATGATTGGCTCCAGTTCCTAGGTGACCTCGGTAGCTCGCCCAGACTCTGGCGAGCTGCTTGGAGAGGACCGTTCTGGTTCGGAGGAGGGGGCCTCCAGTGCCATTGTTCGCGAGGTATGAGAGGAAGGCGAGAAGGTGGCCATGAGGAAAGGGTTGCCAGCGGCAACGAAGGGCCCGTCGAGGTCAGCGAGGAGGTCACCGAGATTGGCGAGGAGGTCGCAGACGTAGACGATGAGGGGGGCGACCTGGAGGAGGTAACAATCGAATGGTTCCGTTCGATCGGTTTTCCGGAGCCTCAATTGATAGAACACCAGGTCTCCGACGAGGTTATTCATTCCTTCAATTGGGATGAGTACGTCGCCCAACATGGGGCGAGCTTTGAACTCCCAGGGCGTGAATATCGGGATGAGGTGGAAAAATCCGATTACAAGGCAAGTGAGGTCGTCAGCGTCATCCACGAGTACAGCTCCCTCATCTCCGTGAAAAATATCGAAATCCGCTTGACGTCTTCCTATACACCCCGGGGAAGGACGAGCGAGCTGATGCACCTCCGGCGGGGTTGACGGCTATTAATGTGCACACCCTTGAGGCCGGGCTAACCCTGCCACTGCACCCGATTGTTGGCCGGTTCCTACTCGACAACAACCTTGCCATCACCCAGCTTACCCCCAACGCCTGGAGTAATTTATTGGCGGTGCTGGCGGTTTTCGGGCTGGAGGGGTACGAGAACCGGCTGACTACCGCCGAGATCAATGAACTCCTTGTCGTAACTCGGCAAGTGAACGATGGTCAGGGGTATTACTACCTTCGAGCTCGCCCGGGAGAGAAATTCGTGGAGATCCTCCCGAACAAGGTCCGCTACTGGAAGCAGTTGTTCTTCTTTGTGGGTGGAGACTGGCGAGCTTCAGCGAGCTATTCCGGGCAAGGAGAACGGATCCCAACCCCCGATGAATACGGGGAGGCCAGCTGTAGGTCGCCTACTTGGTGTGTGTGGGTTGAATTAGATTTACTAATCTAATTCCTTCCTTTTTACAGGTTTGAAGCATCACAAGTCGAGTCGCAGCAAACCCGAGACGTCCCTCGAATTCAACGTGGTGTGAGCCGTCTGCTACTTGAAGAGTCAAAAAGATCGGGATATAGCCCACTTGACTCAGCACCACTGCTTGAGGCTTGCTGGGCTACTCACCTTGCCACACCACCTCACGATCCAAGGTCCCGAGCTTCCAGGTTTACAACTCTTCCTAGCTCACCCATTTGGGGGGGTGTAGCTCGCCTGAGATGCTAACTGTCCAATCTTTTCTCTCTTGCAGATGGTAGCAGGGTTGCCTTTCCAACCGTCGAGATCCCGGACTCCTACCAAGAGGTAGCTCGCAGCTTCGCAATGGGTCCACCCTGCCCGAACAAACTTGCCCCGCCCTTGTTGCATGCGTTGGACGCGAGCAAGAAGGCAGAGCTCGCCCAAAAGAAGGGCGAGGCAGGTGGATCGGGGGCCCAGAAAGGGCAATCCAAAGCCCCCAGAAGTCGAAGGCAGTAGAGGTTGCCCAGGCCGGCCGTGGTGGAGGGCGAGGTCGCCAAGACCAGCCCAAAAGGCTTCACCGAGGGGACGGGTCTCGGGTAGGTGACGAGGATCCTCAGGGCCGTAAGAGGACCAAGTACGCTGGCCTGTGCGACAAGGACTCTGACCCGGCCGAGCGAGCTCTGGCGAGGTCCAGACATGATGGATCTGCCCAGTCTATTGCCCCGTTGGCGGCCACACCTATACGGATCTCGCCACCTTCCCCGTCTCCTTTCGGGGTTCAGGCTAATGATGACACGCTCCTGGGCTGGGATCCCGAGCGAGTTTAGTAAGTAGCTCGTTACTTCGATTCCAGTTCTTTATATGTTTTATCTTTCCTTTCTAACTTTCAACTGTTTTGACCTCGCAGCTATGCCCCCATCGCCTATCTGAACTGGCATGAGGCCCTCTATGCCTACGAGAGGTCGCAGTCGTTGACCTCGATGCGCAGCCTCCCTCCGGGCTTAGTCCGGAACACGGTGAGCGAGCTGTTGAGGTCTTGGTCTACCCCTCAAGTGGTGACCATCAACGACCAAAACCTCACTGAAAATCTCCTCCTCTCCGCCCATTATACAAGCGGGTTACTGGTTGCAAACCAAAAGGCATTGGAGCAGGCGACCGAGCTGGAGGCAGGTCGCTAGGAGAAGAACATGAGGGTGATCGCCCTGGCGGAGACCGCCGACAAGGCCAAGAAGCTGGCGAAGCTCGCCGAGGAGAAGGCCGCTGCGTCCCTGGCCGCTGAGCAGAGCACCCTGAAACAGCTCGGCGACCTCCAGAAGAAGCTCACCGGGCTAGAGAGAGATGCCGATGCGAAACTCAAGGCCAGGGAAGACGAGCTCGCTGAGAGACTCGCCCAGGAGGTCGGCGAACACGAGGTGACCAAGAGGGACCTGGAACTGCAGCGGGGCCTGGTCAGGAGTGCCGACGAGGAGTGTTTGAAGCTGAAGGATGAGCTCTCGACCAAGGTAAACGAGGTCGCCGGGCTCTGTAACAATGCGTCTTCCTCGGCGGATTTGGTTGCCGCAAGGGCCGAGGCCTCGAATCGTGACTTCGTACAGTGCTAAGCCGAGGTCATCCGGGCTATCTGGTGGGCGCGGGCCCATAAAGATGACTAGCTAAAAGCTGTTGTTGGGGACTTCAAGGATTGCTTGGACCGGGTCCCCTTCCCTGACGAGACAAAGCTTGACATTGGCGACCTCCCTGAGCTCGGGGTACCTCTCAACTTTGTTCCGGCACGTTTCAAGATCATAAACACTG
Organism: Prunella vulgaris; assembly: GCA_026898435.1. Taxonomy (NCBI): domain Eukaryota; kingdom Viridiplantae; phylum Streptophyta; class Magnoliopsida; order Lamiales; family Lamiaceae; genus Prunella; species Prunella vulgaris. Next base: position 2,509,201 of record JAPKLY010000018.1, on the reverse strand, counting down.
TGCCCGTGCCGGAATTGAATGTTGGCGAAACGGAGGTCGCCAATGAGGAGGAGCAGACCCCGCCCACCATGGAGCAGCTCCAGGATGCTTGCGGGGATGCTATGCTGAACATTGGCGAGCTCGACACCAGCGGGCTCACGGGCAACATCACCTCTGAGGCCAACCCCGCCGATGCCTCTGCCGCCCCCACTGCTCTGGAATCTTAGATTAGTTTCTTGCTTTTTTTAGATTAGCTTTCCATTTTTGCAAGTTGTAGTAGTTCGTCGGGCTGCCTAGCTCGCCCATAAGGAGCTTTCAATTTTTGTAAGTAGCTCAAGCTCGTCGGGCACGTGTAGCTCGCCCAGAAGGAGCTCTTTTGCACTTCACAGACGGTCAGCTGGTCGGCCTTTGTGGCCAGCAACACTACTCATACTTAGGATTTTTTCAGGCATCATTTTTTGCTTGAAAATTTCCCAAGTATTTTTCAATGGAAATCCGAGCTCTTGGTTCTAACTCCTTTCACTTACGTTTTTGCGCTTACGTTATAGTTTTTTGTTAGCTAGTTTTTTTGTTTTTCGGGTACTTAATTCTTCGTCTTACTGTACTTCGAGAAGCGAATCGTTCGTTTTATGTCACTTTGGACTACGAATTGTACCTCTATTTTAATAGTACGTATTCTTCGTCTTTCACCACTTAGGGCCGCAAATTGCTCGTCTTAAACCACTTAGGGTAGCGAGTTGTACTTTGTTTAATTCACGTCTTTTACCTTAGATGTTTCAATCGTCTTTTTCGTGAATTTTTCTAACTTATGGCAGTAGGTGCTTGGTGACCCTTTAAGAAGGGTACCTTCGCGACCTTGGGCACTTTGGCCTTTGCCTTCGAGCATTTTGACTACAATGTTTGGGACCTTGGTCCTTGCGCATTACGAAGCTTCTAACGCTTGGCGAGCTACAATGGGTTAACACCTTCGAACAATGGATGAGCTGTAGGAGCTCGCCTAGCTGGCGAGCTGTATGAGCTCTCCTAGCTCACGTGACTTGGCAACTTTTCTGACTTGATAAAGTTTTCCAACTTCTTATAGCAGTGTAATTTACATTGGTTGCCATCAACATTTCTGATGCGAACCTTCGTCTAGTCTATTACAAGATTCTGATCTATTGATAAAACTTTTTTAGATGCACCGCACTCCAGGTGTATGACGAGGCGTTGCCCTCTGCGTCTTCGAGGTTGTAGGTGCCATTTGGCCAGGCTGCGGTGACCCTGAATGGTCCTTCCCAATTTGACCCGAATACACCCGGTGGGGCCATCAATTTCTTCTTCAGTACTAGATCCCCAACTTTGAACCTCCGGTCTTGGACCTGGGAATTGTAGTACTTTTCGGCTCTACGCTTGTAGGTGGCATTCTTCATTTCTGATGAAGCTCTGGTCTCTTCAATTAGATCTTTCTCTACTGCCAAGGCTTCGTCATTCTTTTTTTCCTCAAATCCTACCACCTTCCAAGTCTTATTCTGGACTTTGACGGGCACTACTGCTTCAGTCCCGAAGGCTAAGGCAAACGGTGTCTCTCCGGTGCTGGCCCGGTATGATGTTCTGTAAGACCATAGGACCTCCGGGAGTTCGTCTGCCCAGCTACCTTTCTTATCTTCGAGGCGGAGCTTCAGTATGTGTTTCAGAATTTTGTTAATCACCTCGACCTGGTCGTTTGACTGCGGATGGTATGGCGTCGAGTAGTGCTTCTTGATGTTCCATGAACTACAGAAGTCTCTCAACTTTTGGCCGTCAAACTGCCATCCATTATCCGTGATGATCGACTGTGGGAGTCCAAATCGGCAGATCAGGCTCTTCCAGATGAAGCCGATCATCCTCTCTTGTGTTATCGTTGTAAGTGCTTCGGCTTCAGCCCACTTAGTGTAATAGTCTACTGCTACAACAGTAAACTTTACACCGCCTCTGCCAGGTGGAAATGGGCCGATCAAGTCAATACCCCATTTTGCAAAAGGCCACGGGCTGATGACCGACTTCAGTTGGTTGGCCGGGGAGTGGATGTTAGGTGCGAAGAGTTGACACTTTCGGCACTTCCGGGCGAAGCTAATGGCATCCTTGCGAAAAGTGGGCCAATAGCACCCTTGTCTGATCGTCTTGTATGCCAAGGCTTGCCCCCTAGCATGACTTCCGCAGATTCCTTCGTGAATTTCTTCTAACACCTCGAACCCTTGTTTCTTAGATAGGCCTTTGAGCAGAGGTAGAGAGAATCCACGTTTGTAGAGTTGGCCATCTAGCAGCGTATATCTGGCAGCTTGCTTTACTAGCCGACTGGCTTCCCAGGTGTCTACGGGGGTTGTTCCGTCCTTTAAGTATTTTTGGATCGGGGTGCACCAATCTTCACCATCTTCACTGTCCTCCTGCCCCCCACTCGAGGTCTGACTTACTTTGTAATCGGACGTCGAGGGGTTCTTCAGCTTGGTGATTACAACCTCCGTGAATTTGGCTTAATCATTACTGGTAGCTAGCCGGGCTAGGGCATCTGCTTGCGTGTTTTCCAGATGCGGTATCTGATTGATGTAAACCTGCGTAAACATCGAGATCAGATGCGCAGCTATCTTCTGGTAGGTCATCATCTGCTGGTCCTATGCCTCATACTCCCCCCGGACTTGGGATATTATTAGCTGGGAATCTCCGAAAACTTGAAGATTGGTTGCCCCCACAGCTAATGACAGCCTAAGTCCAGCTATCAAAGCTTCGTACTCCGCCTCGTTGTTGGTCGCTCGAAAGTCGAACCGGATTGCGGAGGTGAAGACTTGTCTATCTGGGCTGATTAGGACCACGCCGGTGCCTGCTGCTGTGCTGGTGATGACCCGTCCACGTAGATGTGCCACGGAGCTATACGCCCCCTCGTCAGATCTTGTGGGAAAGTTAGCTCGACGATGAAATCGGCGAGCGCTTGTCCCTTGATCGCTGTTCGGGGTGTGCAGGTTATTTCGTATTGGCTAACTTCTAGTGACCATTTCAGCAGACGTCCGGCGGTGTCAGGCCGTTGTAGTATTTGCCTTAGTGGGAATGTTGTCAACACCTCCACTGGATGGTCGAAGAAATAGGGCCTCAATTTTCTAACACTCATCACCAGTGCATAAGCTAGCTTCTCTGTCGGGGTATACCGCAACTCAGCTTCGTGCAAGACTTGGCTTACGTAGTACACTGGCAGGTGTGTTTTCGCCTCTTCTCGGACCAGGACGGAGCTAATGGCAACCTCTGACGCAGCAAGGTAGAGGTATAACTTCTCCCCAGGTATTGACTTCGATAGGACATGTGTATCTGCCATGTATGCTTTAATGTCTTCAAAGGCTCGTTGGCATTCGCTTGTCCATACGAAGTGGTTTTTGAGGTGGAGCTTATTGGCTTTGGCCGCCTCTTTATACCTTCGTGTGTTTGCTTTGATCGCCTCGAAAAACAGACCATTTTGATCAGCGGACATGGAGATGAATCTGTTCAAGGCTGCCATGCACCAGGTTAACCTCTGGATTTTCTGCATGAAATCGGGTACGCCCATCTCGATTATGCATTGGACCTGCGTGGGGTTGATCTCGATTCCTCGTTGGCTCACCAGGTGCCCCAAGAACTTTCCTGAATGTACGCCGACGCTGGTTTTCTTGGGGTTCAACTTCATGTTGTTGTGGCGTAGTATGTTGAAGGTATGTTTTAGGTGGTCAAGGTGATCCTCCTTTCTCAGACTCTTGACTACTATTTCGTCCACGTAAACCTCCATAGATTCGACGATGTGTTGGTCGAACATTTTATTCACCAACCTTTGGTAGGTTGCTCTGGCGTTGATGAGTTCGAACGGCATCCTTTCCCAGCAGTACATGTTTTTATTGGTGTAGAACGCCGTATGTTCCTGGTCATCTGGGTGCAGCGCTATCTGGTGATAGCCCGCGAAAGCATCCATGAATGTCATCATCTCATGGCCTGCGGTGCTATCCACAAGCTGATCAATGTGGGGTAGTGGGAAGTTGTCCTTTGGACATGCTTTGTTCAGGTCCGTGAAGTCGATGCAGAGCCTCCACGTCCCATTGTGTTTCTTCACCAGGACGGGGTTTGCAACCCACTGCGGACATAAGGCTTCCTTGATCAGCTTGTTGTCCAACAGCTTCCCAACTTCGACAGTTAGAGCTGCGTATTTGTCTGGTCCATAATTCCTTCATTTTTGGCGTACGGGCCTCCTCGTCGGTTCTACGTTAAGTCGGTGGCATGCATGCTCCAACGGGATCCCCGTCATGTCTTCGTGGGACCAGGTGAACACGTCAAAGTTGGACATCAGGAACAGCTCCATCCTTGACCGGTACGGTTCAGGCAACTCAAAACCTATAAAGAGTTCTAAGTCCCTTTCTGAGTCCACCGGGAGTGCCGTCAACTCTTCCATGGGGGCGGCCTTTCTCTTTTGATTCTTCCACCTTGGGTCGCTGATGAACTCGTCCCACTCTTCTTGTGACATTCACGCAGGTTCGTGACCTATGCGGGGCTCGAGATCGCCAGCTTGGTTTTCAGCTTGGATGGGTTCCTCGACTGTCATCACCTCCGGTGGTTTATCGACTTGGGATGGTTCCGTGACCTGGGGAGTTAGGTCAACGTCCATTGGTACTGGTTCTTGACCTCCCACAGGTTCCCCATCTTGTGTTTCATCTGCCACTTCCATGGGAGCAGGTTGCTGCTCCTGCGCAGGTCCCAACACTTGGTCATTTCGAGTTGGTTCCCTTCCCTCCATTGGCGATGGTTGTGCATCTCGCGCAGGTCCAGAGACTTGTTCAATTTCCAGCAGATCACCTATCTCCATCATTTCAGTTTCTACCTAGATGACGTCTAGGATGTTTGGCTCGTCTGTCGGGATTCGCACATCTTCCTCAAGGACCTGGACCTGCGTCACCGCCTTTTTGACCTGGACATCCTTGATTTGGAGTAAACACTCTCGGGCCTGTTTTTGGTCACCTTTAATGGTACCGACACCTTTCGGAGTTGGGAATTTTACACAATAGTAGTAGGTTGAACACGCCACTTTGAATTCATTGAAAAATGGGCGGCCAAGGAACCCGTTGTAGGAGGACTGCTGGTCGACAACTAGGAAATCTATGTGCCTAGTCAGTCTCCGCTCCGGGTCCTCGGCCGATACAAGCTGAACGCTCAACCTAATAGTACCTAGGGGGACGGTTACAGCTTCTCCGAACCCCACTATCTTAGCATTGCTAGGTTCTATATACGACTCAAAATCACCTAAGGCATCTAAGGTGGATTTGAAGAGAATGTTGGTGAATGATCCGGTGTCCACAAGCAGCCTGTGAACTCGGACGTTCATGCATGTTGGCGGTTATCACCAACGAGTCATTGTGGGGCGTCAGTACCCCCTCCAGGTCCACCGAGGAGAATGTCAGCTTATCAGTAATCTGTGCGATGGGCCTGGGGCCGGAGCTGCCTTCTTGGACCTGGTTCACGGCCCGGATTTTGGCCTTCCTCTTTCTGTTGGAGATGGAGAATCCCCCAGTCTTGGAGACCTCCGACAGCTCCGATTTCCTCCTCGAGAACTAGGAGTTCTCGGGTGGGCTCCTGGTTTTGCTGAGGTTGGGGAGGTCCCCTTCGCCTGTTCTGAGGTCCGTGTTGGCCCGCGTCCTCCTCTTCATCATTGGAGGTTCCCCTCCTCTCGAACCTGGGCCTCTTAGCTGGGGCCTTCTTCACAAATTCGGCCAGCTTCCCATCCTCATAAAATTTTTAGAGTTGTTTGAGGAGGTCTCGGCATTCGCCGGTGAAGTGGCTGATTGAATTGTGGTAGGCACAGTACTTGTTGGGGTTGAGCTTCGCGCGATCTTGGCAAAATCTCCTCGGCTCTTCCAACAAAGCCTTATCCTTGACCGTCGTGAAGACGTGGTCGACGGAGACGGTGAGGACTTGGTTGAGCTTCTCCTTGAACTGGTCCCCGTCGCCAAAAACTTTTAAGTTCCGGGGAGCCTTGTATGTGCCCCCAGACTTCTTCCCGTAGGATTTTTTCTCCTCTGGGGCACCAACTTCTTTCAGTAGTGTCTCCTGCATAGCCACGAACACCCCCGCCTTTTGGCGGAATTCGGTGTAAGTGTTCGGACATGCGAGGTGCATCTCCTTCCAGAGGGCGGTGCCCTTTCTGATCCCGGCCATTACCGTGACGACTTTGGTGTCCTCGCTCATCGGTTCACCTTCCAGCAGTATTTTATCGAACCTCTCCAGGTACTGCTGGTCGGTCTCATTCTCGCCTTGGTGGATGTTGGCGAGGTGGTGCTTCTGGGTAATGTAGGATCCAAACCCAGAGAAGTGGGCCAAGAACTCCCGCGAGAGTTGACCGAATGAGTGGATTGACCCCGGGGCGAGTGATGAGAACCAGCGGTGAGCTCGGTCCCCGAGGGTCAGCGGGAAGTTCCGGCACAGAGTAGAGTCGGTGGCACCCACCGAAATCATAAAGTCTGCATACTTGGCCAGGTGGACCTTCGGGTCTGATTCGCCCTCGTATGAAGACATCACCGGGAATTGGATCTTCTTAGTCGGTCGTGGGAGGACCTACGAGGTTGTAGGTCCGACTCTCCCCTTTGGGACGTGGCCGGAGCTGCCATCCGTTCGACTTCCACATACCTTGGCCCTAGTCTGCCTTGGAGGACCTCCCTCCTTAGCGATTGGTGGGTGGCGGATGCCTCAGTGTAGGCCGAAGCTCGCCCTGCGTGCGTGGCTGGCTCCTCCACCACCTTGGCCTTCCCGGCACGTTCCCGGTGTTGGCTAGCCTGGGCGGAGCTCGCCTCCTGTTCGGTGTGGAGGTCGCTGTAGTATCCCCGGGTCTGGGTGCCCTGGGTGGGCCTGGCCTGCTCCCGGACCTCGGTGGCTGGAGCTCGCCTAGGTACTAAGGTGAGTTCGTCGAGCTGCCTCTGCTGCAACCTCTGCAAGGTTGCGATGGTGCATTGGAGCTCGTCGGGGTTGCTGGCCAGGTCCCTCAAGGCGGGGTTTAAATCCTCCTGGGTCACTACAACTCGCGGAGGTCACGGAGCTGTGTTTTTCGGGGGAGCTTGGCGAGTGGTTTCTCCCTCAGCTTGGTCCTGGGCGGCGCCCTTCCCCCTCCGAGTGTTCGCCGAGGTATGCTCTTTAGGCATTTTTGGGTTTTGGAGGGGGTAGCTCACCGAAGGTCGCCGAGGTGGGGGTAGGTCGCCAAGGTGGTGATCTTCCAGCTTGGGTAAATTTGTCCGGGTTCTCGTCTAGCCTCGAGTGCGATGAATTATCCGGAATCCGGTTTATTCGTGTACACGCATGCGTTTGGGAACCTCCTTTGGGCAGATTTTATGGACCCAAAAATCTGGGTTTTTGCCCGGAAATCTGGGTTTTCGTCCGAAGGAATGAAAATGTATGTGTATTTTCAAGTGTTCTTGAACTTTGGCCAAGAACACCTTCAAATCTTCAAACCTTCAACAAACCCCAATTTTTGTTTTTCAAATTTTTAAGAATCGGCCCTCCTTCTAGCGCCAAATTGTTGATAGAATTTACTAATCGTGTTCGTTTATGTGGCTATTATATCGTATTGATTCTACCAAATAATAATCTAAGATTTTGTGTTTATGTTCTTGAGAGAATTATGTAGAGAGAGAAAGTAGGGAGTTTAGAGAGAGAAAGTATTTGTGTATTGTGATTGGAATTAATTCCGTAATAGTTACAAGAGAGGTCTTATTTATAGGTGTGCGGGTGTGAGGCAGCACCTTACGAGCCTATTTGGCTTCCGGTGTCGACGAAGGTCCGTAACTTTCGTCTTGGTCCCTTACCCTGCTACCTTTACAATGCCTCATTCTACTATGTTCGGTGTAAATGAGTCCTCACGCAAGTGTACGTGTTCGTGATTAGCGTGGTAAGCTTGACCAAGTTTTAATATATCGAACCCAAAGGAGACGAGGATTTGAATGATAATTCGTTGTTTCGATTGGCTAGCTAACAAAGCAATAAAAGGCAAGGGTATCTATCGTCTACTAATTTGTCAAAAGAGCAAACTATCTATCACCTTGTGTTCGCAAAGTGAGCAAATGTGAGGAAATGTGCTAGTGTACTATCCTATGTTTCGTGAGTGAAGTATCACTTTATCATTCAATGAGATTGTGTATAATCAATGGACAAGCCTCTCTAACATGCAGAAGGTTTCCCTAATACATCTCAAAGTCTCTAATTGTTAATCTAATTCACTAAAGATAATTCTCACTATCTTAGGAATTTCATCAAACACTTGATATGCATTGGCCTTAATACAAGAAAATTTAGGAAATAAGCTCTACTTTCGCAAGAGACTAACTCCCTAATGGCCCTATTATCATCTACACATGCAAGCATTCATACAAACCTTCCAATTAGAGAATTGATCATACAACAATTCAAATCATTCAAAAGATCAACATATCACTTCACTACTCCATAGGCATCATACACTAACACATAAAGAAATTAGCTCATGGCTAATTGAGTAAACTTAAGAACAATTATGCTAGGAACATTCATCATTAAGAAAGAAATGTAAAGAAATTTACCTATTACAATGATAATTGGAAAGATACAATTTACCTCTAAAATGCTAACTTGAAATCAGACAAAGGAAATTGAAATTCGATCGGTGAGAATGTAGCCTACAACTAGACGAGCATGCAGGAATAAACGGATCGACGATCACTACGGTAGATCAAAAGTTATCTAAGAATTTGTGAGAAGAACTATTAAGAAACCTCCAAGTAACTACCTCACTCTCTCTCTAATCTAAGAAATATGTCTTGGATTATGACTTGGCTCCCTTGAGAATCTGATCTTAAGAGTATTTATAGTGCCCACAATGCTTGATCCAATATGCCCCTCATTAAACGCTCGAAAAGACGAAACTGCCCTTCGAAAATGGAACAACCGAGCCATCGCACGATCTCCAGCAGGTGACCGCACGAACCAAGATCGTGTGAGTGTTCGTGCGGCTCATCGTCGCCTGAACCAAAAGTTCGGCGCACGAACGTGGCTCATGGTCGCACGAGTCTGGCCTGTGGTCGCTCGAACCCGGCTTCGACTTGTGCGATCGATCCTCGACTTCTCGTTTTCTTCATATCTTGAGTTCTAGAGCTCCGATTGACTCGATTCTTTTTTCATTGCGACCCTCACTTCGAACTCTTCGACATGGTATCACATTTGTCTTCATTGGATCAACTCACATTTTCTGAACTTTTACGAACTTGCTCGTCTCTTCCTCGTTTTGCTCGTTTTCACCTATAATCACAACTTTCTAGCAAAAAAGGGTTAATAGCACAATTTATACCATATTAGGGTCAAATATGATCATAAGAACATCAAAACCATATAGAAATGGTTACAAAAACATGCAATTATGACCCTAATCATACTACATACACTTGTCCTACTTATATATCCGCTATTCGAGTCCCTCACCCGGACGAGCTCTTGGGCGAGCTCTTTCTTGAGTGAGGGCCTTCAGGTTAGGCGAGCTACCTGGCGAGCTCCTGGGCCTTCAGTGTAGGGTTGGGCTTTGGTTAGGCCTCTGTGCTCGCGGGCGAGCTAACCCTTAGTGGGCGTGCTCCCCTCTACCTCGCTGAGCTCCAACGACCTGCCCAGTCTTCATAATTATTCCGACGCCAATCGTGTTAGCTCGCCTTGTCAACAGGTGGTTGTAGTTTACATTGCAATGAAATGGGTCTGTGAAGTTAGTTTTGTTGCATTGCTCCGAAAGATGAGGTTGTAAAGTTAATTTGTAAAAGACAACTGTTTTTTTATTTATTAACATGTTGATAATGCAACACTTAAAAATGATATAACTTAAATATTAAATGATCATATCCATAGGCAATGAATGATCTCTGCCTCTTCTTTATTTGGAATTCAAAACCTTTGAACTCTAAAACTCTATTTTATCTGTAAAAAATATCTTATGTTTTTGTACTTTGTTATTTTAAAATCATTGAGTTATTTGTGATGATATCATGTAGATGTGAAGAGTTCTTTTAAAGCTTTAGTAATTATTCATGACCTAATATTTTTTGTTGCTTATATGAGTCTCTAATCCTCAATTATGTGAAATTTCAGTACTCTTTTTCATTGCTTTTTAGCCTTTAGTTTCTGTTTTTTTATCGTTTAAGTTGGGCTTGGTGAGTGTAGATCTGTAGAAGTTTGCTTTAAACATAGTTTATTTTTAACATTATACAAAAAGACTTTAGGCCATTGTTTTTATCTCATTGCAATATTGCACATACCTTTTCATCAACAATAGTATTTACGCAAATAAAATAATGGAAGCATGAAATTTTTCATCACCTTACACAACCATTATTTGGAGGTAGAGTGATGCTTATCAAGGTTGATCGCTACACAATTCTTAATGTAACAGACATATTTTATGGGAAAAGAAAATATAAGAGAATTAGTTATTCTTTTTTATAGACTAGCAATTAATCTCATTTTCTAGCATACTTTGATGGTCATAATCATTTTGCTTATTTTTTACAATGGACAAAAGAAAGAAATATGAGCTGGAGAAGAAGAAAGTTCGCATGCAAAACAATCATGTGTATTGCTTCGAACGATTATCGATAATGCAGGTTGAACAATTTGAAAATTTTCAATTGTATATTCATGATTAGATGCTCCGTGATCAGTACTTGAATTCAACGAGACACTGAAAATATGAAACAAATTCAAGAAATTCTAGCAAACAACAATCGATTTTGATGTGATGGTGTGTGATTTCCAATGAGTGCTTTTCATTGTTTCACTTTGCAGGATGACTTTGGAAGCAAAGCTTGAAGAACTCTAAAGAGCTAAAATAGTATTATTTAAGGATATTGGATGCAATTGTTTTGTAATTATCAATACTTAATATATAATTTTTATTTAATAGAATTTACTCAAACTAGCATAAAATGTTTGGGTGACTGTTGATAAGACGAACTAATTAGAGATGGTTATGGAATCATTGCGAAGGCCCAACAGGTCGCCAGCTCGCAGAGGCGCCACACTGTCAACTTGGACCGAGGCAAACATAAGGGAGCTCGGCGAGGTGAATGAGGAGCTCGTCCGAGCCCCCGAAGATCTACATCCACCTGGCCGATCGGGCAGGAGAAAGAGAGTTCGCAAGGGAGCTCACCTACATGGGGGGTAGCTCGCCTAAGCAGCTCGTCTAAGGAGCTCGCCCAGGACCAATATGTCTACGATATGTATGTAGACCGGTTAAGTATGTAGTAGGACGAGGCATGGTAAAGGGAGCAATGTGAGGGACCAAGGCGAGGGACGGGAACCCTCGTCAACACCGAAAGCCAAATAGGCTCGTAAGGTGCCACCTCACATTTGCACACCTATAAATAAGACCTCTCTTGTAACTATTACACAATTGAATCATAATACACTTTTACTTTCTCTCTCTAAACTCTCCACTTTCTCTCTCTATATCATCCCCTCCAAAAACAAATTCTAAGATTATTGTTTGGTAGAATTAAACGTTATTATAGCCACATAAAACATCCGATTAGTAAATTCTATCAACAATTTGGCGCTAGAAGGAGGGTATTGAACCAAAAATTTGAGAGTAAAAATTAGGGTTTGTTGAAGGTTTGAAGATTTGAAGGTGTTCTTGACAAAACTCAAGAACACTTGAAGATACACACATATTTTTCGTCCCTTGAACGAAAACCCGGATTTTTGAGTAAAAACCCAAATTTCCGGATCCATAGTTTCTACCTGGAAAAAGTTTTCAAACGCACACTTGTACACGAATAAACCGGATTTCGGATAATTCGTTGCACGTAACGCTAGACGAAAACCCACCAAAAATCATCCTGGCCAGAGACCGCGACCTCGGCGACCTCGGTGACCTTCGGCGAGCTTCCCCCTGCAAAACCCTAAAATGACTAAGGAACAGACCTCTGCAAACACCCGGAGGTAGAAGGAGGGCGCCCAGGACCAGGTCGAAGGGGAGACCTCACGCCGAGCTCCCCCGAAGAGCAACGCTCCACGACCTCCGCGAGTCGTAGTGACTCAGGAGGATTTGAACCCCGCCCTGAGGGACCTCGCCAATGACCCTGACGAGCTCCAGCGCACGATTGCAACCTTGCAAAGGTTGCAACAAAGGCAGCTCGACGAGCTCGCCCTAGTACCTCGGTGAGCTCCGGCCACTGAAGCTAGAGAGCAGACCAGGCCAACCCAGGGCACCCAGACTCGGGGTCACTATACCGACCTCCCATCCGAGCAGGAGGCGAGCTCCGCCCAAGCTCACCAACATAGGGAGCACGCTGGAAAGGCCAAGGTGGTGGAAGAGCCAGCTACGCATGCTGGGCGAGCTTCGGCCTACACCGAAGCATCCGCCACCCACCAATCACTGAGGAGGGAGGTCCTCCAGGGCAGACTAGGGCCCAGGTGCGGGGAGGATAAACGAACAGCTGCCCAGTCACGTCTCATGGGGTAGATTCGGACCTGCAACAGCGTAGGTCCGCCCACGACCGATTGAGAAGGCCCGCGACCGACAGGTTGGGCCCCCATGGCGGACGCCAATTCCAGCCCGTCACCGAGAGGTCACCCCAGGGTGAGGCACCTCGGCGGCGTGCGTCCACGAGGCGTACGACCTTCGAGCAACCTCCACCGGAGGTGGCCCGCGGTGATGAGCTGGCCTCACTGAAAAAGGCCGTCGAAATGCTACAATCCCAAGTAGCAGCCAAGTCCGGCGGACCTGACTCCACCACTCTCCCCGCATCACCATTGGCACCTGCCATACTCCGGGCGCCGGTCCTGAAGAAGGTCCAATTCCCAGCGATGTCCGCGTACGAGGGCGAATCTGACCCGAAAGTCCACCTGGCCAAGTACGCAGACTTCATGATTTCGGTGGGCGCCACCGACGCCACCCAGTGCCGGAACTTCCCGCTGACCCTAGGGGACCGGGCTCACCGCTGGTTCTCGTCACTCGCCCCGGGGTCAATCCACTCATTTGGCCAGCTCTCGAGGGAGTTCTTGGCCCACTTCTCTGGGTTTGGGTCCTACCTTACCCAGAAGCACCGCCTCGCCAACATCCACCAAGGCGAGAGTGAAACCGACCAACAGTACCTGGAGAGGTTCGACAGGATACTGCTGGAAGGTGAGCCAGTGAGCGAGGACACCAAAGTCATCGCGGTGATGGCAGGACTCCGAAAGGGGACCGACCTTCGGAAGGAAATGCACCTCGCATGTCCAAACACTTACACCGAATTCTGCCACAAGGCGGGGGTGTTCGTGGCCATGCAGGAGGCCCTCCAGAAAGAGGTCGGTGCCTCGGAGGAGAGGAAACCCTACGGGAAGAAGTCCAGGGGCACATACAAGGCCCCCCGAAACTTGAAAGCTTTCGGCGACGGGGACGAGTTCAAAGAGAAGCTCAACTAGGTCCTCACTGTCTCCGTCGACCATGTCTTTACTGCGGTCAAAGATAAAGCCTTGTTGGAAGAGCCGAGGAGAATTCGCCAGGACCGCGCGAAGCTCAACCCCAACAAGTACTGTGCCTATCACCAGTCCATCAGCCACTTCACCAGCGAGTGCCGTGACCTCCTCAAATAATTATGGAAATTCTATGAGGATGGGAAGCTGGCTGAGTTCGTGAAGAAGGCACCGGCAAAGATGCCCAGCTTCGAGAGAAGGGAGGTCTCCGATGATGAGGAAGAGGACGCGGGCCAACGCGGACCTCAGAACAGGCGAAGGGCACCTCCCCAACTCAACAGAACCTAGAGCCCACCCGAGAACTCTTGGTTCTCGAGGAAGAAATTGGAGCTGCCGGAGGTCTCCAGGACGGGGGATCCTCCCTTTCCAAGAGAAAAAAGAAGGTCGAGATCTGGGCCATCAACCAGGTCCAGTAAGGCAGCTCCGGCCCCAGGTTCGTCGCGCAGCTCACTGATGAGCTGACATTCTCCTCGGCGGACCTGGAAGGGGTACTGACGCCCCACAACGACTCGTTGGTGATAACCGCCAACATCATGAACGTTCGAGTTCACAGGCTGCTTGTGGACACCGGCTCATTCACCAACATTCTCTTCAAGTCCACCTTAGATGCCTTAGGTGATTTTGAGTCGTACTTAGAGCCTAGCAATGCTAGGATAGTGGCGTTCGAAGAAGCTGTAACCGTCCCCTAGGTAGTATCAGGTTGAGCGTCCAACTTGTATCGGTCGAGGATCCGGAGCGGAGACTGACTAGGTTAGTAGATTTTCTAGTTGTCGACCAGCAGTCCTCCTACAACGGGTTCCTTGGCCGCCCGTTTATCAATGAATTTAAAGTTGCGTGTTCGACCTACTACTATTGTTTGAAGTTCCCAACTCCGAAAGATACCGGAACCATTAAAGGTGACCAGAAAAAGGTCAGAGAGTGTTTGCTCTAAATCAAAGATGGTCGGGACAAAAAGTCTGTGACGCAGGTTTACATCCTTGAAGAGGATGTACAGATTCCAGCAGACGAGCCGAACATCCTAGACATCATCTCAAGAGAAACCGAGTTGATGGAGGTAGGCGATCTGCCAGAAATTGACCAAGTCCCAGAACCTACGCAAGACGAACAACCGGCACCCATGGAGGAGATTGAAGAGGTCCAAAATGACCAAGTGCAGGGACCTGCGCAAAGCTCACAACCTGCACCCATGGAGGTGGACCTAGAAGCCCAAGCCGGGGGACCTGCGGGAGGTCAAGAACCAATGCGGATGGATGTTGACCCAACTCCCCAACTCGTAGAACCTTCCCAAGTTGGGGAACCACCAGAAATGCTGACAATTGATGAACCTCTCCAAGTTGAAAACAACGCTGATGACCTAGAACCGCGCCTAGGTTATGAACCTGCGCAGATGTCACAAGAGGAGTGGGATGAGTTCATCAGCGACCCCAGGTGGAAAAGCAAAAAAAGGAAGGACACCCCCATGGAAGAGTTGACGGCACTCCCGGTGGACCCAGAAAGGGACTCGGAACTTTTCATAGGTTCTGAGTTACCTGAACCGTACCGGTCGAGGATGGAACTATTTTTTATGTCCAACTTGGACGTGTTTTCCTGGTCCCATGAAGACATGACGGGGATCCCGTTGGAGCATGCTTGCCACCGGCTCAATATAGATCTGACGAGGTGACCCGTCCACCAAAAACGAAGGTAGTACGGACCAGACAAATACGCAGCCCTGACCGTCGAAGTTGGAAAGCTGCTAGACAACAAACTGAACAAGGAAACCTTATGCCCGCAGTGGGTCACGAACCCTGTCCTGGTCAAGAAGCACAACGCGACGTGGAGACTATGCATCGACTTCACGGACCTGAACAAGGCATGCCCAAAGGACAACTTCCCACTTCCCCACATTGATCAGCTTGTAGATAGCACCGCTGGCCACGAGATGATGACATTCATGGATGCCTTTGTAGGCTATCACCAGATAGCATTGCACCCAGATGACCAGGAACATACGTTGTTCTACACCAACAAAAACCTGTATTGTTGGGAAAGGATGCCGTTCAGACTTATCAACGCCGGAGCGACCTACCAAAGATTGGTGAATAAGATGTTCGACCAACACATTGGCGAATCTATGGAGGTGTACGTGGACGACATAGTAGTCAAGAGTTCGAGAAAAGAGGATCACCTCGACCACCTGAAACAAACCTTCGACATACTGCGCCACTACAACATGAAGTTGAACCCCAAGAAGACCAGTTTTGGTGTACATTCAGGAAAGTTCCTAGGACATCTAGTTAGCCAGCGAGGGATAGAGATCAACCCTACGCAAGTCCAATGCATAATCGAGATGGGCATCCCCTACTCCGTGCAAAAGATTCAGAGGTAGACAGGGTGTATGGCAGCTCTGAACAGGTTCATCTCCAGGTCTGGTGATTGAAATCGCCCATTTTTCAAGGCAATCAAGGCAAACACACGAAGGTACAAGGAAGCGGCCAAAGCCAACAAGCTGCACCTTAAAAACCATTTCGTGTGGACAGGCGAATGCCAGCGAGCTTTCGAAGACATCAAAGCATACCTGGCAGACACGCAGGTCCTATCGAAGCCGATACCTGGGGAGAAGTTGTATCTCTACCTCGCTGTATCGGAGGTCGCCATTAGCTCCGTCCTGGTCCGAGAAGAGGCAAAAACACACCTATTAGTGTACTACGTAAGCCAAGTCTTACACGAAGCCTAGTTGCGGTATACCCCGACGGAGAAGCTAGCTTATGCACTGGTGATGAGTGTTACTTCTTCGACCACCCAGTGGAGGTGCTAACAATATTCCCACTAAGGCAGATACTACAACGACCGGACACTGCAGGATGCTTGTTGAAATGGTCATTAGAGGTTAGCCAATATGGTATAACATACGCACCCCGAACAGCGATCAAGGGACATGCACTCGCCGACTTCATTGTTGAGCTAACCTTCCCACAAGACCCGACGAGGGAGTGTATAGCTCCGTGGCACCTCTACGTTGATGGATCATCGACTAGCACAGCAGCAGGAGCCGGTGTAGTTCTGATTAGCCCAGATAGACAAGTCTTCACCTCCACAATCCGGTTCGACTTTCGAGCAACCAACAATGAGGTGGAGTACGAAGCTTTGATAGCCAGACTTAGGTTATCATTAGTAGTGGGGGCAACCAACTTTCAAGTTTTTGGAGATTCCCAGCTAATAATATCCCAAGTCCGGGGAGAGTACGAGGTAAAAGATCAACAGATGATGACCTACCTGAAGATAGCCGCGTATCTGATCTCGATGTTTATGCAGGTTTACATCAATCAGATACCGCGGCTGGAAAACACGCAAGTAGATGCCCTAGCCCGACTAGCTACCAGTAATGGCGAAGCCGAAGTCACGGAGGTTGTGGTCACCAAACTAAAGAACCCATCGACGTTCGATTACAAAGTAAATCAAACCTCGAGTGGAGGGCAGGAAGATAGCGAAGACTGGTGCACTCCAATCCAAAAATATTTAATGGATGGAACAACCCCCGAGGACTCGTGGGATGCTAGCCGGCTAGTAAAGCAAGCAGCCAGATACATGCTGGTGGAAGGTCAACTCTACAAACGTGGATTCTCTCTACCCCTACTCAAATGCCTAACTAAGAAACAGGAGTCCGAGGTGTTAGAAGAAATTCATGAAGGAATTTGCGGAAGTCACGCCGGGGGGCAAGCTTTGGCATACAAGACGATCAGACAAGGGTACTACTGGCCCACTCTTCGCAAAGATGCCATTAGCTTCGCTCGGAAGTGCCGAACGTGTCAACTTTTCGCACCTAACATCCACTCCCCAGCTGCCCAATTGAAGTCGGTCTTCAGCCCATGACCTTTTGCAAAATGAGTTATAGACTTGATCGGCCCATTCCCACCTGGCAGAGGCGGTGTAAAGTTTGCTGTTGTAGCAGTAGACTATTACACCAAGTGGGCTGAAGCCGAAGCGCTCACAACGACAACACAAGAAAGAATGATCAGCTTCATATGGAAGAACCTGGTCTGCCAGTTTGGACTTCCACAATCGATCATCACGGACAAAGGAAGGCAGTTTGACGGCCAAAAGTTGAGAGATTTTTGTAGTTCATGGAACATCAAGAAACACTACTCAACTCCGTACCATCCACAGTCAAACGGCCAAGTCGAGGTGGTCAACAAAATCTTGAAACACACATTGAAGCTCCGCCTCGAAGATAAAAAAGAAAGCTGGGCAGATGAACTCCCGAAGGTCCTGTGGTCATACAGCACATCCTACCGAGCAAGCACCGGAGAGACCCTGTTTGCCTTGGCTTTCGGGACTGAAGCGGTGGTACCGATCGAAGTTTAGAATAAGACCTGGAAGGTGGTAGGATATGACAAAGAAAAGAACGACAAAGCCTTGGTTGTCGAAAAGGATCTGATTGAAGAAACCAGAGCTTCGTCGGAAATGAAAAATGCCACCTTCAAGAGCAGGGCAGAGAAATACTACAACTCCCAGGTCCGCGACCGAAGGTTCAAAGTTGGGGACCTAGTGCTGAAAAAGAAGTTGATGGCCCCACCGGGTGTATTCGGGTCAAACTGGGAAGGGCCGTTCCGGGTTACCGCAGCCTGGGCAAACGACACTTATGATCTCGAAGACTCAGAAGGCAAAGCCTCGTCATATACTTGTAGCGCGGCACACTTGAAAAAGTTCTATT
Source organism: Prunella vulgaris (assembly GCA_026898435.1). Classification (NCBI taxonomy): domain Eukaryota; kingdom Viridiplantae; phylum Streptophyta; class Magnoliopsida; order Lamiales; family Lamiaceae; genus Prunella; species Prunella vulgaris. The sequence continues at coordinate 2,491,056 of JAPKLY010000018.1, read as the reverse complement.
AATAGGCCAGGATTTTGTAATAGACTAGCTAAAGGTTAGCATCAAAAGTGTTGATAGCAACCGGTGTAAATTACATTGCTATGAGAAGTTAGGAAATTTTGGTGAAGTCAGAAAAATTTGCCAACTGTTCGGACCTCCGTATCTCGCCAACTATGCGAGCTACTGCAGGTCGCCCACTGTTCGGAGGAGTTCGCCCGCCATAGCTCGCCAAGTGTTCGAAGCTTCGTAATGCGCAAGGACCAAGGTCCCAAACGTTATAATCTGAAACACTCGTAGGCAAAGGCCAAAGTGCCCAAGGTCACTAAGGTGCCCTTCCCAAAGGGTCACCAAGCACCAACTGCCTTATGTTAGAAAAATTCACGAGAAAGACGATTAAAGTGTCTAAGGCGAGGTTCATGATACCCAACTGCCCAACGTGAATTAAACAAAGTACAACTCGCTACCCTAAGTGGTTTAAGACGAGCGATTCACGGCCCTAAGTGGCATAAGATGAAGAATATGTACTACATAAGCGGAGGTACGATTCGTGGTTCTAAGTGACGTAAAACGAACGATTCGCTTCTCAAAGTAGAGTAAGACGAACAGTTGAGTACCCAAAAAATATATAAACGAGCTAACTAAGATCATAACGTAAGCGTAAAAGTATAAGCGAAGACAAAGTTGGAGCAAAAGATCAGGTTTCATTCAAAAGATACTTAAGAAACTTTTAAGTCAAAAATACTTGAAAATTTCCTAAGTATACGAAGTGGTGCTGGCCACAAAGGTCGGCCAGCAGACCGTGTACGAAATGCAAAAGAAGCTCCTTCTGGGCGACCTACACGTGCCCGGCGAGCTCGAATTACTTAAACAAAAGAAGATGCAAAAAGAAGATTACAAAAAGAGGCTCCTTCTGGGCGAGCTACACATGCCCGACGAGCTGCTACAGCTCGGCAAAAAAGAAAAGTTACAAAAAGAAGCTCCTTCTGGGCGAGCTAGGCAGCCCGGCTAGCTACTGATCTAAGAAAGCAGGAAAAAGATTCTAAGACTCCGGAGCAGTCGGAGCAGAGGCAGCAGCGGCATCAGTGGGGACCTCGGCAGACACTTCAGGGTTGGCGACCTCGGAGACATCCCCCTCACCGGAGACCTGGCGATCCTGAGGAGACAAACTCGGTAGGATAGTAATGTTGCCGGTGCAACCACTGGTGTCGAAGTCCCCAAGGTTCACCATGGCATCCCCGTAAACCTCCTACATTTGCGCCAGGGTGGGGGGAGTTTGCACCTCCTCATCGGCGACCTCCTCCCCCTCAGAGAGGTTCAGTTCCGGCACGGGCACGGTATTTATGATCTTGAAACGTGCCGGAACAAAATCGAGGGGCACTCCGAGCTCGGGGAGGTCGCCTATGTCGAGCTCCGTCTCATCGGGGAAGGGGACCCTGTTTAGGCAATCTTTGAAATCTCCAACGACAACCTTCAGTTCATCATCTTTGTGAGCTCGCGCCCACCAAATAGCCCGAATGACTTCGGCGTAGCACTGGACGAAGCCCCTATCCGAGGCCTCAGCTCTTGCGGCGACCAAGTCCGCCGATGAGGTTGCGTTGTTGCGGAGCTCGGTGACCTCGTTTACCTTGGCTGAAAGCTCCTCCCTCAGCATCAGTGCTCATCACTAGGCCCCGCTGCAAGCTCAACTCCTTTTTTAGTCACGGCATGATCACCGACCTCCTTTGCGAGCTTCTTGGCGAGCTCCTCTTCCTTGGCTCTGAGCTTGGCGTCCGCCTCTTGCTGGAGCCCGACGAGCTGTCGTTGGAGGTCGCCGAGCTATCTGAGGGCATCTTGCTTAGAGGTCAGGGACGCGGTGGCCTTCTCCTCGGTGAGCTTGGCCATCTTCTTGGCCTTGTCCAGGGACTCCGCTATTGCGATTAAGTTCTTTTTCTTCTCCTGTCGGCCCGCCTCGAGCTGGGCCGCTTGGTCGAGTGCCTTTTGGTTGGCGAGCAGAAGCCCACTTGCATAGTGCGAAGAGAGCAAGATATTCTCGACCAAATTCTGCCCCTCTATGGTTGCCAGCTGGGGGCTCGACCAGTGCCAAGGTATCTCGCTCACCGTGTTCCGGGCGAGGCCAGGAGGAAGACTTCCCATCGAGGTCAGGGAGCGAGATCGCTCATAAGCGTTGACGGCCTCGTGTCGGTTCGGATGGGCGATAGGGGCATAGCTACGAAGTCAAAGCAGTTGGAGTTAGAAAAAGTTGTGGGAAAAACAAATGGGATTGATATCGAAACGCCGAGCTACTCACTAAGCTCGCTCGGGATCCCATCCCAAAAGTGTGTCGTTCGTCGCCTGTACGCCGAAGGGAGATGAAGAGGGTGGTGACCTTTGGATAGGCGCGACGGGCAAAGGGGCAGTTGAATGGGCATATCCGCCCTGTGCCGACCTAGTGTCAGCTCGCTCAGTAGGCTCGGATCCCTCGTCGTCGCGGAGACCCATGCGAGCTCTCTTGCGAGCTTGCGCATCGTCGTCCCCCACCCGGGACCCATCTCCATGGTGGAGACCTCTCTTGGATTGATGGGAACCTCGATCGGTTATGGCCCCAGCTCGGCCTCCTCCCCGATTGGTCCTGGCGACCTCCGTGGCCTTGGCCTTCGACGGAGCCTTCGTCGGCCCTTTCTTGGTCCCGGAGCCCTCGACCCCGCCTTTCTTGGTAGCGAGGTCCGCTTTCTTACTCGCTTCTAGGGCGAGTGCCGAGGGAAGGGCTAGCCTATTCGGGCGAGGGGGACCTATTTCTATCCGGCGAGCTACCACGTGATAAGCTTCCGGGACCTCGGCAATCGAAAATGCGACCCAGCCACCACCTGTAAAAATCAGAGCAATGAAGTCAGCACCTGAGCGAGCTACGCACCATAGAGGACGAGCTCCTATAAGATGTGGACCTAGAAGTTCGGTACCTTGAAGGGCGAGGTGATGCGGCAAGGTGTGGAGACCAGCAAGCCGAAGGCAATGGTGCTTGCACAGGTGGGCGATGTCCCTGTCTTTCTCGCTCCTCAGACAGCAGATAGCTCGCACCAGGTCGAACTCGATCGACACCTTGGGTCTCCCCCGGCTGGACTTGTGGTGCTTCGGAACTGCAAAAAGAAAGAAAATTAGATTAGTAAATCTAATCTAACCTACGCACACCGAAAGGGGCGACCTACTGCTAGCCTCCCCGTATCCCTCGGGGGGAGGGTATGCGGCCGCCTCGCCCGGAATAGGTGTCGGAAGCTCACCAGTCCCCGCCTATGAAGAAGAATTGCTCATTCCAGTCACAGACTTTGTTCGGGAGCACCCCCAGGAACTTTTCTTCGGGGCGAGCTTTGAGATAATAATATCCCTTGTCGTCCTTTACTTGTCGAGTTATAACAAAGAGCTCCCCCAGGTCCGTCAAGGTTAGTCGGTTCTCGTAACCCTCCAGCCCAAAGACAGATAGAGCAGCAAGGAGATTGCTCCAGGCATTTGGTGTGAACTGGGTGATGGCGAGATTACTGTCGGGAAGGAACTGGCCGATGATCGGGTGCAGAGGTAATGTGAGCCAGGCCTCGAGAGTATGAATGTTGATGGCGGTCAACCCCTCAGGAGGTGAATCAGCTCGCTCATTTTTCTCAGGAGCATACATGAAGATGTCGAGCGGGATGCAGAACTTCTTGCGAATGTTGGGAAGGGAGTACTCATTGATAATGCTCACGACCTCGCCAGCTTTGTAGTTAGATGCAGCAACCTCCTCTAGATCTAGAGGAAGCACTCGGTCTGGGCAAGGGAAGCTCGCCGCATGCTCGGCGACATACTCTCCCCAGTCGAAGGGATGGACAACCTCGCCGGAGTCCTGGTACTCGAGAAGTTGAGGTTCCGGGAAACCAATTGCGCGAAGATATTCGACGATCACGTCGTCAAGGTAGCCCCCAGGTTCGTCCACCTCGTCGACCTCCTCTGCGGCCTCGTCGACCTCCTCATCCTCGGCCGGGATATCGTTCGAAGTCGACTCATGATCATGCCAGAGCTCGCGGAGGTAGGACTCCTCACTCTGGCCAGCACTAACGGCCCTCTCCCCCGGTTCGGGTCGGACGTCGCCGGGTAGCTCGCCATGACTTGGGCGAGCTACTGAATGAGCCTTGGATCCGGACCCAATGATGATCGGAGTCATCTGAGGAATAGGCCCACTGTCCGTCATGGGCCATTTTTCAGGGTTTCGATTCGAGATGGTCCCACTCGACGAATGTGTCGACATAGCTTAGGCGAGTTTTGAAAAGTTCTAAAGTGGTTCGAAAAATCCGGCCGCCGGAGTTACGGTACGAAGGCAGTCGGGGGTGGTGAAAAATTGCAGGAAACGTTCAAAATTTCTGGAAATTGAAAGAAATGTGGGATGGAAACAAGAGAAATCTGCAAAAGAGAAAAAGGTGAAAGAAACTCAGATTCTACCTTGAGAAGCCTTCGAAAATCCGCCGGATGCAATAAAACGAACGCCGGAAGAAAGCTCGGAAGAATCGAAAGTGCGAAAGTGAGGAATAATCCCACCCTCGCCTATTTATAAGCGTTGAGGCAAGCTGCGAATTCCGAAAGGTTTAGGGAGTATTTTGCAAAAAATTCAAAAGATAGCCATGATGGGCGCGGGAAACTACGCCTAAAAAGGCGTGCACGATGCCTGGATTCCCGCACCACGTCAACCCGCAAACCGCCACGGAGGGAGCTCGCCCACGTAGCTCGGCACATGCCCTAGGGTAGTTCGCCAGCATTCGAGTCATCATCCGAGAGATAAGTCAGCTCACCCACACATTAGATGAGTCATGATGTGAGCGAGCTGGGAGGCAAATGTTGATAAGCCGAACTAATTAAAGATGGTTATGGAACCATTGCGAAGGCCCAACAGGTCGCCAGCTCGCAGAGGCGCCACACTGTCAACTTGGACCGAGGCAAACATAAGGGAGCTCGGCGAGGTGAATGAGGAGCTCGTCCGAGCCCCCGAAGATCTACAGCCACCTGGCCGATCGGGCAGGAGAAGGAGAGTTCGCAAGGGAGCTCGCCTACATGGGGGGCAGCTCGCCTAAGCAGCTCGTCTAAGGAGCTCGCCCAGGACCAATGTGTCTATGATATGTATGTAGACCGGTTAAGTATGTAGTAGGACGAGACATGGTAAAGGGAGCAATGTGAGGGACCAAGGTGAGGGACGGAAACCCTTGTCAACACCGGAAGCCAAATAGGCTCGTAAGGTGCCACCTCACACTTGCACACCTATAAATAAGACCTCTCTTGTAACTATTACACAATTGAATCATAATACACTTTTACTTTCTCTCTCTAAACTCTCCACTTTCTCTCTCTATATCATCCCCTCCAAAAACAAATTCTAATATTATTGTTTGGTAGAATTAAACGTTATTATAGCCACATAAAACATCCGATTAGTAAATTCTATCAACAGTGACCACCTCAATTTTTTAGGTGCGCCCCCACTAGTATATATATATATATATATATCATGCCAACCCATCTAACACATTAACCTAACATGATCTTATTTAATTTAATTTATTACCTAACGTTTTGATAACTACACATGCATAAATACTCATAATTTAATTTCTTCGTCGTATGCAACTCAACTCAAGTAAAACACATGCAATTATCATCACATGGGAATATTCTAAGGCTTTCTAACATATAACAAGTAAAGCATGAAATTTCTAGAAATTTCCTAAGCAGTATTCACCAAAAATCACAATAGAGGAAGTTAAAGGACTAAATATGAAAAACCCTAATTTTCGTACACATAACTGATGAATTCAAATCTGAAACTTTATCAATTCAAATAAATTCATAGTGACATCAAACATTCATCTCATAACACAAGAATAGATTTTTTAACCTAAGCATGCAAATTATACTCAAAAACTCAATTTTTCAGCAGCGCATGACCACAAAATTAATTCCACTAAAAATAGTTAAACTCGACAATAAATTCATAAAAGTAGATAACTTCCAATAGTAATTAATCATATTTTTTACCGTATTTATTATAAAGCCAATTAAAACAGTTTATTCGAAAACTTTCAGAGAAATGTGTAGTTTATCAGAGACCAGATGCGTTGGAAAAAAATCCTAACAAACAATTCCCAAAATTTCATTGAAGTAAACTGACGGAATCTATAATACCAAAACTTAATAATTCTAACCTATGAAGAATTAAATTATCACTTTTAACCACATATAGTCTAAAATTTATCCTAATAATATGCAAAATATATAACTTTTTACTAAGAGTAAACTTCAACTATCATACATGTATGTATACATATAAAAATATAGCATTTCCCAATATCATTCATTGCACACACACATTCATATTATGTACCACATTTCTTATATATATTACGTCCTGGACATATTTTAATTACATTTATATATTATGACATCTCACACAATAAACCAACATCACATATATATAACTCCTAGGAGAATGATGAAGAAATAAAATTTGCTGCCTTCTTTTCTTTGGGTAACTCTCGGTAGGTTTAAGGGTAAAGGTTGCTATCTCTCTCTCTCTCCCTTTGATTTCAGCAACTAGGGTTTAATAAGAGGAAATAATTGCCATGATATATATATATATATATATATTTCTCTTATTTTCCGTAACTACTAGAGTTATTACTTAATTATATATATATATATTCCAATATTCAAAGTGTCACCTTCATTTAGATTTGAAAATAATTTAATTAATGTTGGAACCTCTTGAATATCCGTCTAACAATCTAAGAATTAAATAAGGTCCAACTCTTGCAACAACTCCCACCTTTTTCAAGTTTATCCTTAATTTAAATTTAACTTAATAACTCCTAATGGACTTAATTGAAAGCTTAATTTCTTCTAATGCCGCAAAAATAATAATCCTTAATCACAAGAATATAATTCGACCTTCTTAAAACTTAAAGAAATTAAATTCTAAACTTCCTCTAGAACAAAATTTAATCCTCAATTGATAGTAAACTTAATTCCATAAATCTCAAATAAATTATAAATCTATAAACTTAGTAAATAGTCCATTAAACACTTCATCATGCCCTAAAATATGAAATTGACTTATTAAAAACTTAATTGGATTCCTTTCCAGTTTTGGTTCTCTAACTTTTCAACACCTTAAACTACAGCCCAAAATAAATTATTCAAAGCTTAAATTAAATTCTCAAATACTCAATTCGACTTAAACCTCAAATAGAAACTTATAAGCTATAAAATAAATTTATTTAAGCTAGACGTTACAGATAAAAATATAAAATATAGTTTAAGACAACCAGTAAAAAAAGGCTTAATTTTGAATGCACCATATTAACTATATAATTGAAATGCATTTTTTTAAAGTAACCTCTATTATTATTGTAAAGTCATCTCAATTTTAAGTTAAAAAATATTCTTAAACTATTTTATAAAATATGACCTTTTAATATAAATAAAATTATTTTTAAAAATATAATTGAATTGCATAATATATTTGATGGACACTTAACTTGCTCAAATAAAAAGCAAAAAAACAAAATCTTGTGTGGGCGTTTATATTTAGCAATGAATATAACACGTTTCAGCTATTTTGTTGCTTTGAGTGAGAGAGACCCCATGACATGGTACAATGCACACTAGCTACTAAACCTCGTTGTCAAGCACATGGCAAAATGATTACTTCCTTTTCTTGTTGTTTTCCCAACTTTGTAGAAGATGATGCTATCTAAGGGTAAATTTGGCACTTGCCAATTTTTATACTCTCCGTTCCAAAAGATATTATTATATGTGTGATGTGAGAGTAGAGTTTTATAAAAAAATTCAAATTTTAGGCATGCAAACTTTTTGTGGGACAAACCAAAATAAAAAGTATGCAATGTCTTTTGAGACGGAGGGAGTACAATTTTATTGAGATTTTATGCTCTCTCCGTTTTATATGAATTTACACATTTTTTTTTTAATTTGAACGTTTTATATAAATTTATATACTATTAAAAATAAAAATATTGATTTGCATGTACACTCACATTATTTTACAAATATTTATCAATATTTCACTTCTTTATTTAAAAATACATTTTTCTTAAAAAAAAAAAAAAATCTCAAAAGTGCCCTGGAACGAAGAGAATATCAAATAAGTTCCTCAATGATTATCGATGATTATGATGCTTTATAATTGCAAATGTATTGGAACCTAAAAAGTTAGTCTCTTGAAAACTCAAAGAATGTGTTTACTTCATGTGTCAAGATAATACAGACATTGCGAATTTAATAGAAATAATTAAAATAAACAAAGATACCACTTATTTACTTAACTAGATAAGATAAAGGTTAAAATATGTTATTTACTTTTTTTAAATATTGTATTTTACACTATTTTTTAAGTCAAAATAAATATAAATTAAATAAATGCCGGCCTTCATTAAAACTCGATATGTGCTTATTTCATCCCTAAATATTTGTGTGAGAACGCTTTCACGGACGTATAAATTGAACATCTTCTATCAGTGCCGCTGTCTACAAACCTTCTCTTCCTTTCCAAATACTTTGTTGACTTGATTACCCAAATTATTTACCCTGCAAAGTAAATAATGGATAAATTTGTGTCATTTAATTAAAAAAATATTTGTCTATGAAAGTAAACACGATCTAAGGGTCTCTATTTGTTTCGGAACTTAGGTGATCGTGAAGTCATGACTTTAAATTCATTGAATGTAAAATTCTTAATGAAAAATAAAGTATGTGTTTATTTTGAGATTTTAGTGCTTTGAGATTTTGTTTTATGTTAAATCATAATGATTTAGATTATATAATTTTAATGTATTTTATAAGAATAAAATAGGAAAGAGAATGCATGAGTGTAAGAAAAGTTATGATAATATAAAGTAAATTGAATTGAGATGAGTAATAATAGATTTAGGAATAATTGCAAAATCTCACATATTTACCAGTCATATTTCAAAACACACCATAAAAATTTCATATTTCAAAATACCCTAAATATTGGTCCCACCGCTCAAAAAGTATTGCAAATGACCCAAAAAAGGGGGTCCACCCCCTGAAATCTTGGTAGCAAAAGATGCATAAAAAAAAAAAATTGGACTTTTTTATGTTGTTTATTTTCTATTTGATTTTGAATTTAATTTTTGGATTTTGATTTTAAATTTAAGTTTACTCTTTTTATTAATGTATTATTTTCACAAATATTATTTTAAAATATATTTTTATTACATTGTTATTTTATCAAATTATATATTTTTTACTAATTTTATATTTCGTATTTTTTACCTTAATTTCTCAATTCAGAACATCTATGCCTATATTCGTATTTCTGAAAATATTCATATTCTAAATATATTCAAATTCAAATTTTTAAATGTGAAATACTACTAACAAGTGAATACTATATTCAATTTTCATAAAGCTTATGTATTTTCTGAATATCCCACAACAAATTGCATATAAAGTACAATATTTTGAATACAACAAATATTTTTAGAATACAAATTTCTTAATACAATATTTTGAATATCCCACAACAAATTGCATATAAATTATATTTTTTTTACTGATTTTATATTTCGTATTTTTTTTACCTTAATTTCTCAATTCAGAACATTTATGCCTATATTCATATTTCTGCAAATATTCATATTCTAAATATATTCAAATTCAAATTTTTAAATGTGAATACTACTAACAAGTGAGTACTATATTCAAATTTTAAATTCTGCATAAAGCTTATGTATTTTCTGAATATCCCACAACAAATTGCATATAAAGTACAATATTTTGAATACAGCAAATATTTTTAGATTACAAATTTCTTAATACAATTAAATTCACTAAGTAATTATGTTTTCATATTACATTTAATGAAAATCATAATACAACGGAATTCAGTAGCTAGAAAAAAAAACAGATTACAAATTCAACTCCTTAAAATAACTCTAATCAATACTAGAAAAATTGAATCAGAACTAAGGTGGCCTGAGAAAAAAAAGAGAGCTAAAATAAATAAATAAAATCTGAAAAAGAAAAAAAAATAAAACCATCAACAGGGTGGGGGGCACGGATCGTCATTGTGAGGCCACATAGCTGCAAAGATCTAGATGCGAGGCCATAATTATTTCGCCGTGAGAGGGGGAGGCGCCGTAATGGGGCAACGACGTGGTGAGGCGGTGGGAGGCAAGGCGGCGCCGTCGTGCGCCGTTCTGTCTGCGGAGAGATGAAAGTGTGTCGTACGCCAATCTATGCACTGAAGGATGATTTGTGCGCTATACACCAATCTATGCGTCGATCTGTGCGGCGAGGACGGTGATTTGTGGCGGAGGGACAATCTATGGCCAACAGCATCAACGATCTGCTCACGATCATCGGCAAAAGAGGGAAACAGAGGGACTGTCATCGGTCATAAATGGAGGGACAATCGTCGGTCAATAACGGTAGTCGGTGAACGATCTGGTTCCATGCATGGAGAGAGAGAGAGAGCAGTTAAAGGGGACCCATATTTTGGTGTGTTTTGTAACATGAATTTTGTGTGATGCATTGTGTAATTATTGGTCCCAAAGGCAGGTTTTAGGGAAGAATACCTTTGAACAAGTCTAGAAGGGGGGGTTGAATAGACTTGTAAGGATTCAAAAACCTTTTTGAATTATTTTGCTTATTCAGAAAACCAGCAGACTACTGAGGTAGTCTAAATTTGAAAGTTGTGCGCTGTGAATTGTGCGGAAAAGTTTTTTAATGAAAATCAGTTTTAGGTGATGTGCACAAGTTAAGAATAGAAAGAAATAAGACGAGACGCAAGGGATTTATAGTGGTTCGGACCAACTGTCCTACATCCACTCTCCTCAATCCAACTTGGAGTTGAGGGGCTCTCCACTAACTCACTCACTTACTCACTTACACACTTCGAGAGTACTACTCTCTTACAAATTGTTAATGCTTCAATCGCAATTGACTTCTCACAGCTTCTACAAAGCTTTTACAAAGGATAAGTATGAATGGGGTTTTTTAGTGCAAGTGATAATTCTGACAGAGTTTCGGCTAGCTTAATATGCGTGTAAATCCGATACTGAAATCATCACTGTTACTCTAATTTATAGAGTTAAATATCTAGCCGTAGGGATAGACTAGAAATCTGAGATCTATAATTTCGTATTCAATCAATCAATGAGATTGATTGAATTTCCTTTTTGATTCCCGTTAATCTTTGCGATCTTCAATCAATCAAGTTTGTCCCCTTGATTGATTGATCTTCTATTCTGGGAATCCCTTTTATGTCGCAAGTCAACCCTTGAAATGATTCTGAAGAATCTAGGCCGAGCACAAGACCTCAGCTGATCTGTCTCCTCAGCTGGTGTACTGTCTGCTGGTACAGGGACCTCAGCTGATGTGCAAGTCTGCTGATGTGCACCTCAGCTGGTCTTCTTGACTTCGTCTGAATATGACTTTTATCCATGGTCCTTGTCTTGTCTGCGACGTGCTCTCAGCTGATAAGCTGATCTTCTGATATCAGCTGATCTTAACTCCTCTGATAATCTTCTCTCGATACTCCAGTGTCAGCTGCTTAAATCTTCTGTCCTCTGAAATCGACTAAGTCCTCAAGGTCTCAGCTGGTCTTCTTCTCTATGATAGCTTCAGATCTTCTAGGCAGTAAGGTAGATTCCCCCTCACTCGAACCTATCTAATCCTAACTACTCATCAGCTGACTAACATGTTCAGTTGGTCCTATTACAAACTGATTGGTTTATTATATCATCAAAACATCTAACATAGATATCCTAACAGTAATATAGACTTTAGATTTATATATAGGTGTGGATGAAGTTTGAGATGTGAAATTGGAATTTTAAATCTCTAACTTGAATGCGATGAGGTCCGAACGTTCTGATTCTGAGTGTTTGATTTCTGAAACAAATGGACCTTAAAGTTATAAGGATGCATATGAGTAACGACAAAATATTAAATTAAACTACTATTTTTGGAGCTAAACCGATCGATTTAACTAGAACGAAGTCAGAAAATCGATGCAAATGCCCCCTTAAAATCATTTCCAAATCAAATTGAGAAAAGACGATTGAAACCAGGAAAAATCGAAAAACCATTTAAACATTTTTTTTTTCAATTCATGATTCACACTACTGTATTCTTTAGTTTTTCACACACGGATGCTAAAACTCCTCAAACATGTTTACCAACACCGGCCATGAGCACCCAATATGTGTGTATATGTTGTTATGAATACACATTTTAATAAAGAGAAAATTAAGAAAATCTAAAAAAATAAGAGATTAAGAGAGTATGCATATCACATCAATTTAGTATATTGAGTTAACATATAATGCCACAACATATGATGTCACCAAACAACATTAACATATAATGTCACAACATATCCACCAAATAAATCCTTACATTATGATACTAAGAACTTATTTGGTGGCTATGTTGTAGCATCATATGTTAATATTGTTGGTGGCATCACATGTTAGCTAAATACTAGAGATTATAATTTATTAAATGTAGTTTAATGCGATCAGTTAAGTTAGGGCGTGTTTGGTGGGCTGGATAGGAAAAGCACCCTTGATTTTTCCGCAGATACCATTTACATATCTCACCCAGAAAATAAAGGTTTCTGATGTTTGGTTGATATGATATGAAAATATTTCTAATGGTTGGTAGATCAAAATAGCCACACAATAAGCCACTGAGAATTCGAAGAAGATGCGCCGGAGCCACAGAAAATTCTGAAACCGTTCGAACCCCTATTCGTGCCTACAACCCTTTAATTGCCGGAGTCAATAGTGAGGAAGCCAAAGCACCGGAAAATGCCCTACCACGCACTACCCACTACAAAACCCGCCAAAATCTACCAATTGACATCGCACATCGTCGGAATCCGCCATTTAACTGTGAGAAAAGATGCCTCCCAAGCTCTGCAACAATCGCCGTCGACATCTCTCACAGCCCACCTCAAGAAATTATGTCGCCGAAAATGAGACGTGACCGACGGTGGAGATGAATTCATGGGTGAGGCTCTGCGATTTCCGGCGCTGTGCAACTTCAGGCTTGATTTGGGTTTTAGGCCATAAATTGTATCGTAGAGGGAGGTTGGATTTGTCTTCTTATGTGGAGTGCTAATTGGGCTGGGCCGTGATGGTGCTATGGACGTCCTCTCTGGCGTGAATTCGAGCAGGGGACAACCACTTTTGTAATTTTTTACGGCTTCCAGTGTTGAGTTTCATTCAAACAACGAGGTTTTGACTTTTAAGGCTTGAACGACAATAGGCTATTTCTTCATGAATTTCGACGTTAGAGTAGCGGCCGTGGAGGGGATTTTTCCAAAACTTTTGGTCATAAGAGAGGAGGCAGTGGCTGCCATGATTTCCGACGGCAATTGGTTCCAGGAGAGTTGTTGGCTTGGAGTTTTCGTAAGACGGTTGGGTGGTAGGCTGCAGGCTATATGTCCATGGTGGTGGAGTGAAGGAGATGAGATAGTCATCCATGAAAGTAATTGGAGAGGGGTGAGATATGATTTTTGGGTCAGAAATGATTTACAAGTCAAATTGTAAGAAATTGCATGTAAAGTTCGGTCACGCCCGAAAAGAATTGGGCAATTAAGAAAATATTTCTTGCCTACCAAACATTATAAAAGTCTCGAAGCTTTTTTTTTTTCGGTGACTTTTTTGGACTATCAAACACGCCCTTAATTGATTTGTTGTGATAAGTTAAGTCGACTATGTCATCCTATAAAGCAAGCTAACATATACATTCTCATAAATTGGTGAGTACTTGACCACTCTTTTTGTGACAAATGACATTTTTGAATACAAATAACATAAATTAAGACTTTAAAACTTGACGGGTACAATATATTGAATATTATTGTAAATAAATTTAAATATTTTAATTGTACTTTAGACATTTTATTTTATATTTTTATTTACATATATATACTATTTATTTAAATATAATACAATATATGTGTATTTTTTAATCCAATACTTTTTTATTTTAATTTATTTTAGAATAACTTTCAAATTTTAAGAAAGTGGTGATTATTAAAATATAAATAATATTTAATAATATAGGTACTTATTATGAATTTATTTGTCGCATCATCTCAAAGGACAACCTGCTCAAAGTTTACATTGCTAATTAAGCAAGTGAATGGCGATGGTTTATTTCCAAAATCTAAAAATTTAGATTAAATTATAATTTTTAAAAAGGTTATAATTTTTTTTTCGCAATTAAGCCTAAAACAAATTAATAAAAAACTCATAGTGCAAGTTGCAAATTGATACTAATCAAATAATTAATGGATATATTTAATTTAAATCTAGTTTACAATTTCAAAAAATATCTATATATATTAATTCTATTGTCTCATTTACAATCTCCCTTAAATTTTTACGTTAAATTGGATACTTGACTCGATTGTTAATTATTTGTAGAATTAGAAAAAAATAATCTCATGCAATAACAATATTAATCGTTTGTAGGATTAGAAAGAAATAATATCAAACACTTACAATAACTATCTTGTTAATGTGAATGAATCTGCTTATAATTAATAATAGTATATCAGATCTTACATTTTTATAGGAAATTTTTTTATCAAAATTATTATTTCTTCAACACTAAAATCCTTGGATGATTTATTTCCCCCTTTTTTTCCTTTCATTTCCTAAAACTAATCTCAATCTTTAGATCTAAGGATTGCTATTTATTAGGTTTCCCCATGCAAACTTATCAATGAAACCGTAAAACCAATGATTAAGGAGTTGGTGTTGTGTGATATATTTTTTTTTTTTTATAGTAACACAAATGATATGTTTTAATAACATAATTAATATTTTTAAATTAGGATGTTTTTAATAAAATAACTAGGAATATTCAAAATTAGTACTACCTCTGTTTCATAAAACTTTTGAGTGTTTTTTGGGCACATTTTTTTTTTAAATAAAAGATATAATGGGTAGAATATGTAGAATGGAATTTTTGGGTTAGAAATTTTGAGGATGAAATTTTTTAATAGACATTTTCATTTTGGGGGTATGCAAACTTTTGTAGACAAACTAAATAAAAAAATTAAGAGATAGATATTAAATTAACTAATTTTTATCATAAAAAATTAATTGTCTTTAAATAATTTTACCATAAAATTTGTTCCCCCAAAAATTTATAGATGATCCTTGTTGCTTTTTTCTCTGAGCATATTAAAAAACAAAAACTTGTTGCTATGTCTCCAAGCATATTTAAAAAAAAAAAGTCGCAAGAAATGTTAAAAGAAGAAAGAAAATAAAATCTTTTGCAAGCATTATTCAGAATTCTGCATTAATAAAAACCAACCGAATTGATAACGAGATAGGAGAGAGAGAGAGAGTCTAAATTAATATCCCACTCATACCTTTATTTTATAAAAGAATTTTAGCTCCAATTTTATCGTCTAACTCAAATACTATTGGCAATTAATATATTTTAATAAAATAATTAATATTAAAAAATATGCATAAAATACAAATTATTTACATAAAAAAATTAATTCACAGTATCTTTTGTCAAGACAAAAAAAGGTTCGTAACATTTATATTTTGAGAAATTATATTGTGAATAAGTTTTACAATAAAACTTATTTCAAATTTTAAGTATATTTGAAATTGTCTTAGTTATTTAATAAAAATATTAATTTAATAGTGATAGTTCTATTTTGAATTACCATAAAAATGGTTACAAAAACTTACTCTAAATTTTTTAATGTATATTAGATTAAGATTAGGGAAAATTACAAAATGGTTTACAAAATTGATACAAATTACAAATAGGTTTTTGTGCAGAAAAAAATGTGCTTCTGTGCATGAAAAAGTTATACTTTTGTGCAGAAACTATAAATTAATTTGTAAATATAACTACTTTTTTGAATCAATATGTAAGTCACCCCGATATTATATGATTAGCTTTTCCATAGCTCAGTCAATAAATTGCATTTAAAATAATTGAATAATATGCAAAGAAATATCGAATTATTTAAACCCAGGCCAATTAAGTTAGTTCATTTAAGATCAACTTAATCTACCAAACTCATTTAGCAATATACTAATCAAAATTTTAACGTAGTATTCTATATCCTTTTCAATGACAACAATTATTTTGTAATAATTGCACCACTCGGCTGCTGGAAAATTATTATTTCATCCTTTGTTTTTTCTGCTGTATTTCAATTTCACTTTTCTTGTGGGGTGTAATTTATACGTTTAAATTGATAAGATATTTTTTTTTAAAAAATTAATTAAAAATAGATATTTTTATATTTAATTATGAGTAGAATAAAATATAGCCTAGAGATGTATGTATAGATAAATAATAATAATAATAATATAATAATAATAATAATAAAGATGAGATAATTCGACTGAGAAATAGGTAGTACGATCTCAGTAAAATTATTTAAAATAAAAAACAATTTTTTTAAAAATCTTTTAAAAAAATATATTCTATGAGAGTTAGTGGACGGTAGATTATAGATCCTTCAAATTAGTCAGTCTTTGAAAAGGAGATAGAGTACGGATTTTCTTTATTTTTTTAGTGTAAGTTTTTTATGAATGTTGGAGAGAAATAAATAAATAAAAAAATTTATGAAATCCATAACAACGAGTCAGTCATTTAGTTGAGTGTCTATGTACTGTGTTGTCGGTCTCTCTTCTAATTTTAGAAGGAAAAAAAAATAGTGAGTATAGAAGTAAAAAAGAAAAATGTATGGGCGTCGTATTCGTGGAAGGTGCTGTTTACCGTGTGGCTGTAGTCCACCAGTTGTTTTTAACTGAAGCTGCAGCGCCCAATCTAAATTCAGCTCAAATTCACCCCAAATAAAATCCCAAACCCAACCCAAATTTCCACCACCTAATTCGGCATCTCATCTCTCTCTCTCTCTCCACCCAACATTTCCCCATTTCTACCCTCCTTCTCCGACCTCTCCCTTGATTTTCTCCGCCCCCCCATAATTCGGGAGTTCTCCCTCTTAATCTATGGAATGATCACTTATCGGATGCCGACTCCTTCTACAGAGCCAACACACATGATGAATCCCTGGTCCACTAGCAGCGCCGCCTCCACGGCCGACGCCGACCCTTCCATGGCCGATGCCTTCTTGTCATCCGCTTCTGATCTCGCTTCTTACTGGCCCTCTTCTGTTATTGCTCAACAACCCGCCTATGCCTCCACTCCTCCTCTTCACACGGCCGCCGCCGACCACTCCAAATCCTCCGCCGTCCAGTTGCTTAACCAAGAGACGCTTCAACAGCGTCTTCTTGCTTTGATCGAAGGCGCTCGTGAGAGCTGGACCTACGCCATTTTCTGGCAGTCGTCGGTGGTTGACTACGGCGGCCCCTCCGTCTTGGGTTGGGGCGACGGCTACTACAAGGGCGAGGAGAATAAAGGAAAGCGCCAAACGGCGTCGTGCCCCACCGAACAGGAGCACCGGAAGAAGGTACTCCGGGAGTTGAATTCCTTGATTTCGGGCCCTCAGGCGACCGTCGACGACGCCGTCGACGAAGAGGTCACAGATACCGAGTGGTTCTTTCTCATATCGATGACGCAGTCCTTCGTCAACGGTTCCGGGCTCCCGGGCCAGGCCCTCTACAGCTCCAGCCCTGTGTGGGTCACCGGCACGGAGAGGCTCGCCGCCTCCAACTGCGAACGGGCCCGACAGGCCCAGGGATACGGGCTTCAGACCGTGGTCTGCATACCTTCCTCAAACGGCGTGGTCGAGCTCGGCTCCACCGATCCAATTTTCCAGAGCTCGGATCTGATGAAAAAGGTCAGAGTCCTGTTCAATTTCAACGGGCCGGAAACCGGTTCCCTCTCCGGGTCGGGCACTTGGCCCATCGCCGCTGATAACGATCCGTCGGCCCTCTGGTTAACCGACCCCTCTTCCTCCTCCGCCGTGGAAGTTAGGGATTCCAGCAACATCCACGGCAATTCATCAATTCCGGCCACCACTAGTCTAAAAAACAGCTCCAGCACTCTAACCGAGACTCATCATCTCCAAACACAGGGGTTCCTAAATCGGGATTTAAATTTCTCGGAATTCGGAATCAATGGCAGTAACAGTAGGAATAGCGGCAGCTGCAAGCGCGAAACAGGGGAGATACTGAACTTTGGAGATAGCACAAAGAGGGGCGGCGGCGGAGATGTGAACCTATTCAACGACGACAACAAAAACAAGAAAAGGTCCCCAATGAGCAACGACGAGGGTATGCTGTCCTTCACTTCTGGGGTAGTCCTTCCCTCCAGTATAGGAGGCATGGGTGTTGCAGAATCCGATCACTCCGACCTCGATGCATCGGTGGTGAAGGAGGTCGACAGCAGCCGGGTCGTAAACCCCGAGAAACGCCCCCGAAAACGGGGGCGCAAGCCCGCCAACGGGCGGGAGGAGCCCCTCAACCACGTGGAGGCCGAGAGGCAGAGGAGGGAGAAATTGAACCAGAGATTCTACTCCCTCCGATCAGTAGTCCCAAACGTTTCCAAAATGGACAAAGCTTCCCTACTGGGGGACGCCATTGCCTACATCAACGAGCTCAAATCGAAGGTGCATAACGCCGAATCGGACAAGGAGGAATTGAGGAGTCAAATCGAGCAGATGAAGAAGCAATTGGCCTCGGCATCAGGCTCGGGCGCTGATCAGGACCTCCCGCAGGCCAAGAATTCAGATTTAGACATTGACGTTAGAATCATGGCCCGAGACGCAATGATAAGAGTCCAATGCAGCAACAAGAATCACCCGGCGGCGAGGCTGATGGTGGCTCTGAGAGAGCTGGACCTGGAAGTGGCCCACGCCAGCGTGTCGGTGGTGAACGGGTTGATGATACAGCAGGCGACGGTGAAGATGGAAGGGAGATTGTATACGCAGGATCAGCTTAGGACAGCTTTGAAATCAAGAGTGTCGTCTCATGTGTTGTGATTTTGTTTGATAGTTGCTGAAAATTGAGGGTTGTAGTTATACGCTAAGTTAAATACCAACTCTATTTTTGTGGTCTGTCCGTGTATATAACTCGAATTGTGGGAACCCAAATGTTTGGGTTTGTAGTATTAATCAATGCGCATCCAGTGTAGTACCATGTTTCAATGTGCCAATAATCTCTGCGCTTCGCACCAGCTGCCTAAAAACAGCTTAAAAAAGAGTACTTAATCCGTCCACTAAATTTGTGAATTATTGAGTTTTAAGAAGAATAGATAAAGTAAATGTATTGTATGTGGATTGTGGAGTTTATGTGAAATTGATAATAAATTGATTGTTTTCATATAACAAAACTGCATATTCCTTGTGGACGGATTAAAAAGAAAATAATACAAAATTTTAGTGGTCATGCAAATTCTTGTATAATACACCCATGTACATGTCTATGCTTAGATTAAATATTTTCTTAGATTACGTTTTTTTTTTCATAAATTGATATTTAGAGTATTATTGATTACTATTAGGATATTAATGATTACCATTTGGGATATTGATTTATTGATAATTACAGTTTATGATATAACTCATTCTAGAACACTGTACATACGAAAATGTGTGTTTTTTTACAATTAATTTTCAAATTCAAGTATGTGACATGAACTTGGGTGCACACAATAAATCACTCCGAGAAATGTGGATGACTGATTTGGTCACTAAGGGGGTGTTTGGTTGAATACTTTGGAAGGTGGATAATGGTAATCAAAGTCACAGTGTGTGTTTGGAATGATTCTACTATGACTTTGATTCCTAAAAACTAAGGAATCTATCATAGTTCAGCTATTTGAGAACTATGACTTTCATTCCATACCCTTTTTCATTCCTTACAATTATATCAAACGCCCCTAAGTTGCCACTTGGTACACAAGATAAGGGATATACTATAGATTTGTGTACTGGTCTTATCTTACTTTTAGAAGATACAAATTTATGCTGACCCGACATTTTATCTTACGACGCGGTAAAAGAAATGGTCATATTACACCTTTTTTACTATTTACTATGTAATAAATTATCTCACCTCTCACCCCTTATAATTTTTGTATGAGTTGAATATTAATTTTTGTTCTTACATATCTACAAATTATGGCTTTTTTTCCAAATATTGCATTTTTTGTTTTGATTTATCAGTATGTGATGAAATTTTGGGTGTTTATCATTTTAAGCAAGAGCGCCAATTGAGACGGCGCTCTTAAGAAGGAGCGTCAGTCCCAACGACGACCATTGACTGAAGACTGGCCCCACAAGAGGGGCGCCAACAACATCTGCACTATCATCAACCTTTGTCAGCCTTACGCAATCATCAACCTCAACCCCCAATTAATATTGGGCCAATTAATTTCCCCACCCCTCCCCAAATTGAATTACCTCATTTTCACTTATATTATGTAGCCAACTAGGGGTATTATTTAAGAAGGATAATTAATATTATGCCACACTAATCTTCTATTTCAATTATTTAAATAAATGTACTGCACGTTTATAATACATATGTTGATTAAAAAATAATAACATATGTTGTATTTTTTAATTAACATTCAATTATAATACATATGTTAATTAGAAAATAAATACTATATGGATTAAAAATAATAATATATATGTTGATTAAAAATAATAACTATGTGTTGATTAAAAATATTTATTAATATTAGAAGGATAATTAAATATTTAAAATAATATATAATTCGTAATTTGAAATATATATCTTTTAATCAACATATATATTATTATTTTTAATCAACATATATATTATTATTTTTAATCAATATATTATTATTTTTAATCAAAAGTAATTCTGCCCAGCAGTGGGGCAGGGCGGGGCAGGCATGAGTATTTAGATACCCGCCCTGCCCCATTGCCATCCCTAATGGGCCCACTTATACCAGTGATACTGCACCTATCTATTCACCACCTAGTGACAACCCAATTAATTCGAGGCACCTTATTATAATAAAAATAATATTAATTCCATCTCACAAAATTTTACTGTAGTTTTGGAATACATTTTTTTAAATAAAGAATAAAACCTGTAGAATATAAATTGTGAGGTTGAAATTTTAAAAGTGAAAATTTAAAAGAATATATGGGAGTAAACTAATTTTTGTAGGACAAATTAAAAATATATGATAGTTTTTAAGAGACAAAGATAGTACTAGTTTGAGACACCTTATTCTAACAAAAAAAAAAATCTTAGTCTTGTGTTCATCAAAAGCACCGTGCAACTCAAATGCATTTTTAAAAAGTTACACCAATTATTAATTTAAAAAAATACATTTAAATTATATAGTATACTAAATACACAAAAAGTTTAATCATAAAAATAATAATAGGGTTAAATAGTTATTGACAAGTGACAACCTAATTAATCTAAGGCACCTTATTCTAACAAAAAGTAATAGAGTTCCATAGTAGATGATCCCTCTCTAATACCTTGTTAGGTGGCAATAAATAGTGTCAAAGCATTAATGTAATATATTTTATTGTATCAAATTTTATGTATAAATACTCTATATGTAATATTACCATGTATTTTTTCATTCACTAAAAGTATACACATTTTTTATTGATAGAAATCATAATTTTATTATCACTCTCACAAATAATTATTTTATTCATAAATTAATCCCACATACACTCACAATATTTTTTTATCAATTTTTTTTTTAAAATGTAAAGTATATTGACTACTTTGCTTAGGTTTATGATATTTTAATAAACAAGTAAATTAAAAATTATTTTTAATAGCCAGTGAATCCAAATAATTAATTTAAACAAATTTTTTTTTCTCATTAGTATTGTGTTTTATATTTCGTTCCCATAAAAATGAGATTCGCCGGGTTTAAAGTTTAAACCCATGCATGCCATTAGAACAGCCACACACCATTGATTATTTTTATATGGCGATTATAATAAATTTTGTGAAAGTGAGTAAAATAATTTTTATTTTATGAAAAGTGACTCAAATAAATTTATTTTAAGAAAGGTGAGTGAAATAAATTATGACAAATATATCAAAAGGTGTATCGGTAGATATTTCAATAAACAAAAGTAGTGTCTCAATAATTATAAACTATACGTCATTGAAATATTTAGATAAACAAAATTAATTTAATTTTCAGTAATAAAAAAGTGAAGTTCACACTTTCGTTGATGTTGGGGAGTACTCTTTAAATTGTGTAGAAGGATTTACTATAAGATTTTAGTTGATGAGAAGTTATAGTTGTTTTATTGATATTGGAGTTGATGATTTTGTTATGTTTATACAAGAATTTTATTATTATATACATATATGTGTGTATTTTTACAAGAAGTTAAATTCATACTCTATTAAAGTTAGATTATTTTGTTTAACGAGTTGAGTTCGAGTTCAAATTTATTTTTTTAGTATCGAAGTGAAGATAACTCCTTTTTAAAATCGAAAACATTAATGAGAGCTCGAGCCGAGATCGAAACTTGTTTGAGATGAACTAAAACTTTCGGTGCCAGGTTCACTCGACTCAAATAACAGAGCTACTTCTCTTCTTTGTCCTAAGCAACATAAAATGAGTTGTTTGCAATAGTTTCATTTGATGGGTTGCTCTAAATAAGGTTTGTGACTGCGATCTTTTCATTATATCTATACATATATAAAAGTAGAAGTGAGGAATCCACTACATCATTTTCAATTCTCTCCTGAATAAAAGAATAAAAGAAAGAAGATTAATGTTGTGAAAAGCAAAACTTGAGAACGAAGGTTTTTCTCTCTCTTGGGTACTGTGCCAATCCGGCACAATCATTCCCCCGGCGGATTCTATCTCCGTGTGGGAGGCCGATCTTGCTCCACCACTCAGGTGTGAGACCTTTCTCCTTCCAGAAGATCTTGGGCGGTGCGAGATTGCCTGGTAAGACGAGCCTAGCGCCTTATGGCGTACTCCCCACTCCAATCGAACCTATTTAGGTTGCGATTTGGAGATTTTATTATCCACTTCCATAACTCAAATCAAACCTCTGTGAGTGAGCCTTCCTATAGTATTAGAGATATTCCGAGTAAGAATCACATAGGAAATCACACTATGGCGGACAACTTGACGAATCTGTGGAATAAGCTCTCTATCTCTAAGACCGAGGCTGGGGAAATCAACATTGCGGACAGTGAGTTATCGTTGACGAAGCCGATTCTGGTGGTGCGATTTCTGGGAAGGAAACAATTGGGAAACTCTGACCTGGGTGTCGTTCTCAAGAAAATATGGCAAGTCAATAATAAATTAACGGCGTCGGCCATTGGTGAGGGAATTTTCGCAATCGAATTTGCGGAGGAAGCGGAACTCAACAAAGTTGAACAAAAATAACCGTGGAATCTTGGAGGGGTGACTATGGCAATGGACAAAATCGACTGGAACGCCAGAGCCGTGGACCTATCCCTCACTAAGGTCAAGTTTTGGGTTCAAATGCATAACTTACTGTTGTGCTCAATGACTAGAGCAGTGGCAGAGAAAATTGGAAGCTCGATTGGTACTGTCCTGGAGGTTGATGCACCAAAGGGAGATGTTGCTATTGGAAAATGTCTGTCTGTGCGTGTGCAATTGGACGCAGCTAAGCCTTTGACCAGTGGCACCTTCATCGTGGTGTTGCAAAAAAGGTATTTGGTTTACTTCCGATATGAGCGGTTAGCAGACTTCTGTTATGGATGCGGACGACTCGATCATGTAGTGAAAGACTGCCCGAAGCAATTTGAGATAGGGGCAGGGAAACTCCAAAAACTTTTCTCTCCTTGGTTGAGGGCGGATGGCCAGCAAGGAATTGACTTGGGGGATATGCAGGAGTTGATGGAGGCCCTAGGAACGAAGTCAACTATGGGCAATGATTCGGCGAGTAAAACAACATGAGGCAATAGCTCGGGGGGACAGAACTAAAATTTACAGGTTGTTCTATCAGGCCTAGATCCTAGAACCAGCAATCAAATGTTACATGGAGGGGTGAATGCGATGGGAGCTGGGGCCTATCAGGAGACGGAGAGAGTCACTTCTTTCAAACAATTAGTGACGGGGAACGCGATCGAATACAGCAAATCGGATGGGATTGGTCTCAGTAACTTGGGGACTAGAGAAATTGGCGACATTAAACAACAGGGAGGGCAGGCAGATTATGATCAACAAAATAAGTTCAACATAGAATTGACGCATTTCTCGGACTTGTACAACATGGTGCACAATACAGGGGCTGTAAGGGTGTCGATGCAGCCAAATGTTCAAGGCATCCAAATCCACGACAATGACAATTCCGGAATCCAGTTTAATGTGGGCAACGTTGGCGAATATACCAACATACCAACGAAGAAAAGGTACAGATCCAATTCGAGTAAGGGCAGTAAATCGGACAAAGGTAAGAATGACGTCGGTGCACACTAAGGGGAAGTCCGGCGTGCTAGCAAGGAGGTCATTCCAAATGATGTTGTGGAGAGGAAAAAACAGAAGAACACCACTACGGAGAAAGGCCAGACCATTGTTGGCCAACACACTGATTTGACGGAGACTGGGGATGCCCAGTCCCGCCACGAACCATGAAGCTCATCGTTTGGAATGCACGTGGATTGGGCAACCGACGTGTGTTTCGAAACTTGCAAAGGCTGGCCCGTGATAATAGTCCAGACTTACTTTTTGTTATTGAAACTAAGGTTAGTAGTCGTATGTGTTGTAGCTGGAAAAATATGTTGGGTTTTGACAATGCTTTTGGAGTAAATGTTGTTGGTAGATCAAGGGGTCTTATATTGTACTGGAAATGTGATGTTAATGTGACTTTATTTTCCTACTCGAATGGCCACATTGATTGCAGTGTCAATTTTGATAATGTGCTTTGTCATTTCTCTGGATTTTATGGTAACTCTATTGTCCCTTTGAGGAAACATTCTTGGGAATTGCTTAAAAGAATAGTTGATAGCAGAAAAGATGTCCAATTACCTTGGTGAATTTACCTAGACAAATAAAAGAACGGGTCGATATGCAGTTAGGGAGGTGTTGGATCGCTTTGTAGCTAATCAAGAATGGTGGAAAGAGGTCCCAAATTTAAGGCTAAGCATATGGGATATTATGGGTCCGACCATAGAGCTATCGAGTTGCATTGCCAATCCAATAAAGTAGAGTGTCAAGTGGGAGAAAAAATAAAAAATTTCTTTGAAAATGGGTGGCTGCTGGAAGAGAATTACATTGACTTCTTAAATCAGGAGTGGAACAAGCAGGTAATGGATAATAATCTCCCTACAAAACTAAAGAATTGTGCAGCAGCTTTGAAGCATTGGGCGGGTCGTACCATAGGTGATCCCACGACAAAGATTAAAGAGCTACATGAGGAATTACAAAGAGAAGTGCACGACCAGGATCACCTTACCAATTGGCAGAGGGTTAACGATTTGGAGGAAAAATTGAGAAAGTGGAGCTCAAAGAAGAGGTGTACTAGCATCAACGGGCACGACTGAACTGGATTACAGCAGGAGATAAAAATAGGTCGTATTTCCACAGGCGGGCCTCATGCAGACAGAAAAATAACAGGATCACAGGCTTAAGGGATAAAATGGGCAGCTGGCATAGTTCTCAGGGAGACATTGCAAAAGTAATGGTGGGTTATTTTGAAAATTTATACACATCTACAACACCATCCACGGCCAATATTGAAAGGATCACAAACTCAATCACACCGGTAATCACTTTGGAGATGAATAAACAACTTTGTGCACCATTCACTGAACAGGAGATACATACGGCAGTTTTTTACTTGCATCCATCTAAAGCGCCTGGACCAGACGGATACACTGTGGCTTTCTTCCTGAAATCATGGGCAATAGTGGGCAGCGATGTGGTGAAAAGTATGTTGGAAATACTTAATTGAAAATGGCGATGTGGGGCCGTGGAATGACACAAGAATAACGTTGATCCCAAAGGTCAAGAGTTCGGAAGAGATGAAACATTTCAGACCGATCAGCCTGACAAACGTCACATACAAAATTCTAACCAGAGTCATTTTCAACAGATTGCGGCAAATATTGGTACAAATTATTGACCTAAGCCAAAGCGCTTTTATTCCAGGCAGGGTGATCACCAACAATATCCTCATTGGATAGGAATGTATGCACTAGATTCGAGGTAGTAGGAGTAGAGATGGTTATGCGGCTCTGAAGCTTGACATGTCTAAAGCTTATGACAGGGTAGAATGGGATTATTTGCAAAGAGTCATGGAGGTCATGGGATTCAACTACCAATGGATCGATTTGATAATGAGATGTGTTCGTACAATAACATTCTCATTGAAGATGGAGGGGAGAGAAGTAGGACACATACACCCTACAAGAGGCTTAAGACAAGGGGACCCATTATCCCTTTTCTTATTCCTGTTTTGTATGCATGGCTTGTCTACAATGTTAAATAATGCAGTAAAGTGTAAATATCTGTCTGGAGTCAGAATTACCAAGAAGAACCCGGTTATTTCACACCTTTTTGCAGACGATTGCCTCATTTTTCTTAAGGCGAATTTGCCGGAATGTGCTCATTTGAAGAATTGTCTGCAACACTATCAGGAGGCCTCTGGACAGGTAATTAATTTTGACAAATCTGCAATCACATTCAGCCCATTCCTCTCAAATAATAGGAAAGAATTGGCACGTTCAATTTTGGGAGTTACAGTTAAACAAGGCCACGATGTGTACCTGGGTTTACCAACCATGTCCATGCGGAACAAGAGGTTTCAATTCTCATTTCTTAGAGAAAAAATGGCAGCTAAGGTGGAAAGCTGGAAAAATAAAGACTTTTCTCAAGGAGGGAAGGAAGTACTTATCAAAGCTGTCCTTAGCGCAATACTGTCATACACAATGTTTGTCTTTAGAGTCCCTTTCACTATGTGCCATGATATGGAGAGAATAATGAGAGATTTTTTGGTGGGGGAGAAACTCAAATGGGAATGCTATGAACTGGAGAAAGTGGAAAGACTTGTGTACGCTAAAATCGGAGGGAGGTATGTGTTGGAGTGTGGAGTCTAAAATTGACTGAATCACGAGCCCTATAACGGTGATCCAACTTCGGCCCAGTTGATCCTAATGGGCTTAGGGTTAGGGCGAATGCTCTTTAAATTGATATCTTCTCATTGTAATCCGTATCCGAAAATATAGTGAAAAAAACCTGGCTTGGCATCGCCCCCAGACGTAGTCGCAAGACGAACTGGGTGAACAAATCTCATGTTTATTCTTTTCGTTATCGTGTGTGTGAGTACAAATTCCTAACAGTATAGGGTTCCGAAGCCTCAGTGTTTTTAACAAAGCTCTCTTGGCAAAGCAATTGTGGAGAATGTTGACCCAGCCACAATCACTTCTGACTAAAGTGTTCAAGGGAAGGTACTTCAAAGATAGAGACTTGATGGAAGAAGACATTGGTAGTAATCCATTATACGTCTGGCGATCTGTTTTGTGGAGTCGGGACATTTTGGAAACAGGGTTGAGGTGGAGAATTGGGGATGGAAATACTGTTAAGATTTTCAAGGATTCATGGGTTCTCGGGCTGGACGCGGGTAAAATAAAATTGAGAATAACAAGTGGGTCTAAGGTGAATAGATTATTAAATGAAGAAGGGGAGTGGAAACAGGAGTTAATGGAATATGCTTTCCTACCCTATGAAAAGAAGACGATATTGAGAACACTGGTGCTCAGGGTGGGACAACAAGATAGCAGATTCTGGAAATATGACAGCAGGGGTTTATACACGGTAAAGACTGGATACCGAGTATGTCTAGAAAAACTGAGGACGGCACCCACATAAGGAACGTCGCATGCAGGTAAATTGGCGGCAACTTGGTGGAACAAGTTATGGAGTTTGAACATTCCACCAAAGGTAAGGATTTTTATATGAAAGTTGTGGTTTGATATAATACCGTGTGAAAGAAACCTGTTGAATGATCATGTGCCAGTGTGACCACACTGTTTCCTATGTGGATATAACGATGCTAATTCGGTACATGCAATATTCAGCTGCTCATTTGTGAAAAGAGTGTGGACGGAAGTGGGTTTATAGAACGAGTTTAAACATTTGATATATGGAAACACAAAGGACATCCTATATGCTACAATCGGCAAGCTTAATGGGGGACCGAATGAGGACTTTGCTATGATTGCATGGGCTGTGTGGAAAGAAAGGTGTCGGATTCAACATGAAGAGCAAGTGGGAAAGGGTGATAGGAGGTAGCATCTGGTGTTTAAGGTTGATGGGGCTTTAAATTTTTTGAAAGAATACCAAAGGTTGAATTTGGGGCAGCATAGCAGTCAAAGCCTTCATGAACAAATCCCACGCATCCAGGATGCGTTGAACACGGAATAAGAGATATTAATAAAAGTTGATGCTGGGTTTGTAGAAGAAAGCAGAAAATCAACAGTTGGTTATGTCCTTTGTAACGGCAAAGGGGTAGTTAAAAAAGTAGGGGGGAGACAGATTCCGTTCCTAGGGACGATAGTTGCAGCTGAGCTTATGGCGATACGTCTAGGAATCGAGAAAGGGTGTGATATGGGTACTAGAAGGATAACCGTCATGTCGAATGCGCTGCAAGCAGTTCTTTTAGTCAACAGAAGAGAAAGTACTCTCACGCCAGAGGGTTACGTACTAGATGATATCTGGAAGATGATGAGTGAAGGGGTTAGAATACAGTTATGTCATGTGGGGCGAAAAGATAATATTTTAGCACATGAATTGGCAAAAAAAACATTGAACTCTCCGTATCCTCTTGATTGGAGCAGAGTAGACATCCCTCAATGGGTTCTTAACATCTCATGTAATACAAGTTTTCATTCCTAATGAGATGAATTTCAGTTGTTGTTTCCAAAAAAAAAAAAAAGTAGAAGTGAGGAGAGATAAAAAAGAATATTTATTTGAGCAAGTGTAGTACACTTGCTTTGTGGTGAAATGATGAGACTCACTCTTCCATATAGAGAGTGAGTTAATTTTATCAAATAAAAATATTATATTTTACTTTATGCCAATAATTTTATTTTTATTTAAATTTTTTATTTTGAATTTATTTTCAACACACCATATATCAAAATATTTGTCCTTTAATTTAACATATATATTTCACATATAAAAATAAAATTCATATTTTAAATATGCATTTTGTTATTATAAAAGTGATTATTTATTGACTTTAATTATACGATTGAAATTTAAATGCTTTTGCTTAGATTATGTAACTTACGTAAAAAAATAAATTATTTTTTATGAATTTTAGTGCATAATTTTATATGATTGATTAAACATTTTAATACACTCATACAATATAATATTTTCATATTAAAGAAAAATAACAATGATAAACGATATTTAATAAAATTAATAGATAAAATAATTTTAATTTATTTTTATTTTGGTAGATAAAAAAATATTTTATTCAAAAAAATTAAATACCATATATATAATATACTCAATCCTAATTAAAATTTATATTTTCTCGAAATAACATTTACATCTGCAGTTTTTGAAGGTTTATTCTCATAACTAGAATCTTGTAAGAACCATCTCAATGATCTTTATACTTCTTTTGAATATAAAAACCAAGAGGTTCTACTGGACATGTCAAAATTGTACCAACAAATTTAATGTAATTAATTAAAAAAAAATTGCAATGCAACTTATTTTCTTTTGAGTTAAACCAAAATTTTGAGTATGTTACAATCTTTATTTTAATCTCATATGATTCTTCTTTTCAGTACTAAAAATTATTTCATTCGCTCCACACGTTCCAAAAGAATTTGTAGACCCAAAAAAGAAAATCATTTCATAAATATGACTCTCACAATATTTATATATTTACAAAAAATGACATTACTCTTTTACTTTTTGAGTCCACATTATACTCAATTAAACTTTTTTTTTTTACTTTATGCATAAAAGTTTTACTAAATTATCCCTCAAAATACTACTTTCTTAACTTTATTCTATTTATTTTAATATGTGTGTTTCTCCCCTTTGTAAGTTTCTATAGAACGAAAAGAATATTAAATTTTGAATGTTTTCACTAAAACATACTTAGTCGAAGGTTCTTAATTATTTTATTAGAGAATATAAATTAATATACTAAAAAATATTAACTATAAACTAATTTACCATAAACAAGTTTAACATCATATAGTATCTCTTATTATTACACTCTGTGTCTACTAAAATTATGCTCTATTGTTTATTGTCCATCTAAAAAATATGCATTTTTTTTCTGTAGAAATCATCATTGTTATCACTTTTATTATTAATTATTTTATTTTTAAATGAACCCATAATATACTCATAATATTTTTAAAATTTATACGAATATAATGGTGGATAAATTTAGTAAATCGAAAGAATAAATATTTAGTAGAAAAGCCTTGGTGACGTGATCGATGGGAAAAAACAATTTAAAAGTATTGTTGTGGGCAATATTATAATCCAATAATTTATGGAGAAAGGCAAAACATTAAGTAGATGGTCGGGCAAGTGGAGATTTATTTAATTTCAGATAATTAATAGTGGTCAAATTTGAATATAATCATGTGTTACATGTGAAATATTTTATTATTCTAATGATGTGTCTACTCATGGGCCCACTTATTATTTTTGTCTTAACAATATATTCTTATATTTTATGTTCTCCTCTTCATTCATCACCAGCTTTTGTTCTAAGCAAAGTCTTAAAATTTTGCACTCTACGATGGATGTGACACAATATATATATATATATATATATATATATATATGCAAGAAAAAAACATAAGCCTTCGTTACCTATTGACTTTCATACTTTTAAAAGTTTGGTCCCGTTACATTGTGCAATTTAAATTTATTTTTAAAAATTACATAAAATATTATTTAAAAGTTACATATGTTAAAAAGTGTATCTTTAATAGTGTAACTTTTCAGTAATAATTTGTGTAACTTTTCGGTAGTATTTTGTGTAACTTTTTAAAAATAAACTTGAGTTGCACTGTGTAACTGGTGCACAAGAGACTTACTCTACTTTAAATAATAGACATTTTAAAAGCAATTATTATTTATCTTTTATCAATGAATAAAAAGTGTTTTGAAAATAAATTAGATATTATAAGATTATTTTTTTAGCATAATTGGAAATAAATTATGAAAGTTAGAGAGAGGATAGAGAAAGAGGGAGAGTAAAATATTTAAAAAAAAAAAAAAAGATTACGGGATAAAAGGTTCGATAGTTAAATATTGTGCAAAATTGCAAATTGGATCAAGTTCATTGATTGCGGCTAAAATGTCGTCAACCATGCATAAATAATGTTCTATTTGACATTTTCATATAATAAATATGGGGAATATTAAATATTAGTTGAAAAAAGTGTTAATATTTATAAATTGGACAGACGTATAATTCTTTTCTTTACAAAATTAATTTATAATTAATATTATTTTTTCAACTTTTTTTTAAATATAACTTATACTATGATCGAAATGGATTTAGGGGATCATTAGATTATTAACTTTTTTTTATATAATATAGAATTATTTTATTTAAACTTTCATTTTACATGATTTCGTACTCTTAATTTAAAAATAAATATGATGATGTAAAAATGTGTGCAGTTAAAGTCAAAATTCTAGATAAATTCTTGGTTATAGCACTAACATATGCACCGTAAGCTAATTAAGCTTCACAATTTAATTTATTTGAAAATTTGTAAAAATATGTTACCCCTTATTCTTGTACATCATCACTAATTTTGTGACCTACATTTTGTAAAAAGGAGAGTTAACAATTAATATTTCTTTATTGCATATAAACTAATAATTTTAAATGAAATATATAAGTAACACCTTTGATATTTTATTATTTTACATTGATTACATTGTGTATACATATATAATCTTTTCCATATTATAAATAAAAGAGTGGTTTTTATATTAATATAATTTATGATAAATTTATCATGAAATAATTTTAAAATATTATATATTTAATTAGATGTGTCAAAAATCTCATAAGAACTATTAAAAGTTAGGACTAATAAAATCTAACAACTACGATATAATATCATCAACCCAAATTTTTTATAGTTCTGATAAAAATTTATTATTATTGATATTTAATATTTTAAAACTATTTCATAAGACAAACACTTATATACAAATTTCTACGGGTCAAAGATCCGTAGAAATATCCATTTCTGAAAATTCGCGGGTCTAAACCGGGTCGGGCCGAATTTGAGTATTTTTTTTCAAAATTCGCGCAGCTTGTGATTTTCGCTCCCAGGTATGTTACAATTGGGGCAAATGCATGTTACTTTAAGGCAAAACGTGTGTTACAACCAGATTAAATGTTGTTTTCTACACATATTCATTTAATTTTGTAGAAGTAAATATTTTTCATGCAATGTAACACATGTATGTGTTACATTGTATGTGTAACACATATTTATTCTTAATAAAAATATATTTTATCCTATAGTAACACATATATGCTCATATAATAACACAAATTGAGGAACAAATATGTGTTACAATTAGAGTAAATATGTATTACTGTAAATTTATGTTACAATTGGAGTAAATTTGTGTTACTGCAAATGTGTGTTACATCTAGAATACATGTGTGTTACAATTAGAGTAAATGTGTGTTACTGCAAATGTATGTTACAATTAGAGTAAATGTGTGTTACTGCAAATATGTGTTACAATTAGAGTAAATGTGTGTTACTGCAAGATCAAATGTGTGTTACTGTATGCACAAACATTTATTTATCCTTATAAAAATATATATTATATTTTATATAACATATATAAGGTATTAAATGATGTATTAAGTACATGAATAACATATTATTAACATAAATCAACAAAGAGAATAAAAAAATAAATTAAGTAACACATATTTATACTTGCAGAAATACATATTTTCTTTATAGGTACTTGAAAAGTACAAAAAAATATTTTTTTAAGAACTTGTAACACAGATTTTGCCTAATTGTAACAAGTCTTTGCCCAAATTGTAACATACCTGGGAGTCAAAAAACATATTATTAACATAAATCAACAAAGAGAATAAAAAATAAATTAAGTAACACATATTTATACTTGCAGAAATACATATTTTCTTTATAGTTACTTGAAAAGTACAAAAAATTAATTTTTTAAGAACTTGTAACACAGATTTTGCCTAATTGTAACACGTCTTTGCCCAAATTGTAACATACCTGGGAGCGAAAAAACCTAGAACTAAAAGTTGCGCGAATTTTGGAAAAAAATGTCCAAATCTGACCCGACCCTGTTTAGATCCGCGAATTTTTCAAAAATGGATATTTCTACGGTAGAAATTTGTACACAAGTGTTGCTCATTTCATAATATGTTTATCATAAATTATTTTTTAAATGAAATACACATTAGTCGAGTATGACGCTAAATTGATTGTTGATACCCTCATCATCTATTTTCGGAAAAACAAAGTGCATGTTGATCTTCACCTAAACTCAATTCAATTGTTCTTATTTATGATTTAATATTTAAAAAAAAATTATACCATGCATGACTCATGAGTCGTTTACTTATATAAATTAGAAAAAAGTACAAAATGGTTCAACAAATTCGCAGAAATTACAAATTAGTTTATGTGCAAAAAAAAAAAAAAAAACTTCAGTGCAAAAAAAATACTTTCGTGCAAATTTTTATAAACCAATTTGTAAATATAGTAATTTTTTGAACCAATATGTAAAACACCCTATAAATTAAGTTGATTTGTACATCTGGATTGTACACTCTGAGATTTTTATTTAAACAAAAGAACTTTTTATAACTTAGGAAATGCAAGGCTATAGAGAATGGCATTCATAATAGTTGAAGTTCAGCCAAATAATAAGAATTGAGAATGATCCAAATGATGCCTTAACAAAGTGACGAGCTAAATAATTTGATTTTCTAACGATAAGACAAATCATGTGTAATTACTATGATGTCTTAATATGACTATTCAAGTCATTATAGACTTAAAAAAAAAAAGTCATTATAGACTAATCTATCATTCTCACTATGCAATCAAATTACTACATAATATAGCTTTACATGTAATTGCAAATGGATTTATCATTCTCACTACACAATCAATGATCATCTCTTGATTTACAATTTTTACTGTTCACATGAATTATAGCAATATTTCTTTTCGGTCAACATTTTTTCATCACAATGCCTCTCATCTTTGCCAACCCTGTTCAAACAAAGCCTTCCCACGAGCCGTCGCCGAAGACCCAAGCCGTCACACCCAAAATCACAGTGCCGCCCCCAAAATTATAACGCCATTCATCGACATTAACCCTGTTAAGTACCTTGGTTTAGATTTTGATGTATGCAAAACAATGTGTTAAAATTGATAAATTGATCTAACACTTGTGCTAAGGAAATTCGTGTTTGAAACATATAGTTGTAAGTGAAGTCTGCAGTTGTGTATTTGATCAATCTACAGCCAGACATGACCCTACAGCTGTAAGGTTTCTCTACAACCGATTTTTGATATTGACAGGACTCTACAGCTGCAAGATTGAAGTCTACAGCTTCAAAGAACCGTTTGAAGAGATGGTACAAGTCAGAGATTATTTGAAGATAATGAAGACCCTTAAGCACTATTAGTGTAGCTCTCAAGCACTCACTAAACTGTACTTAAGAGGAGGTTATTTCTTTGATTCTGGAGCTAAATGAAGATTAGTTACAAGGAAGGCCAGAATTCTGAAGAAAATGACATAGTACAATCAGTACTATCCTGTGTGAAGGATGAGAACCATTTCACACATGCCAAATAGAGAGAGAGAGAAGCCTTATCTGAATTTCAAATTTGAAATTCCCAACGGATAAGTCACTTCACTCAATCTATAAATAGAAGAAGTCCTCAGAGGAAGCAATAACAACAACCTTGCGCTTACAAGCATTCTGCCTAAGCAAGTCTACAGCCAGCAAAATTCTGAGAGAGCTTTATTGATTTTTATTCTTTGTGATTCATAGGATAGTTGGTTAAGATTTTCTTAGAAAGAATCACACCTTTTGTTGTTGTTCCCTCACCTATTTTATATTTCTACTTAGTGTAGATATCTCTTTGTGAGGTTTTGTAAAACTCTTTGTGAGTTATATTCTGAGTGAATATGGTAGTTTAATCTCTTTTAGAATAGGAATCTGAGTGAACCCAGTTCTAAGGGGGAACTACTTGTATTGATCTAAGTGATCACTTCTTAGTGAATTTGGCACCTGAGTGGTGTAACAGTGGATGTAGGTGGTCTTTTTATAGACACTGAATCACTATAAACCTGGTCTATTTACTTTCTGCTATTTATATTCTTGTTCTGCATATTTAATTTCCTTGTTACATTCATCATTGTTTTATACTTTAAGTGCATAAAACTTTGTGTTTATCACAGAGAAAAACTAACTCTACAGATGTAGACTTTCATAAGTCACTCAACTGTTAAGTTTAGTTTATATTGTTTTTCATTAACACTCACTTTATTCCGCTGCACATTAGAGTCTTCTCAATAAAATTTCAATTGTGAGAATTCCTCTAATACCTTGTCTACAAGTGATTTGTTATTTTGCAAAGTTTCTGAACTCTGCAGCTGCAGACTTGTTAGTCCACAGTTGTGACCTTTGTGGTCCTATTTCTAAAACTCTTGTAGACTTGTTCTTTTTAAACTTCAAAAAGGCTACTGTAAGGTTCTAGAATCCATCCTTTTTAAAATTTTGAAAAATCTGATTTTGGACTCAAGGTGTATTCACTCCCCCCCCCCCCCCCTCCGGACCTTGACCACTTTAAGGGACGAACAAGTGGTATCAGAGCAGTTGGCTTGCCACTGCTTTAACTAATACCTAGCTAGATCCTTTTTTTGTTTTTGAAAAACACACCTGCATACTTGCATGGCTCCCAAGATGGTGAAATCCAAAGTTCCAATGTTCTCTGCTGAGGACTATGATGAATGGAAAATAAGAATGCTAGCTCATCTATCTGCAATTAATGATGAGATGTGATCTATAATAGAGGATGGCCCTATACCCATCATAAAGGTCAATACTGCAGCTGATCAGTCAGCTGGACTAGCTCAGATTATCCCCAAACCCAAAAGGGAATAGACTGAGGATGACAAGAGAAGGTCCAACTTAGACAATATTGCAAAGAACACTATTTATCATTCACTTGATAAAATTATGTTTAGCAAGATCAAAAACTGCAAAACTGCAAAGGATATATGAGAAAAGTTGGAAATAATTTGTGAAGGAACTGAACAAATCAAGGAAAACAAACTCATGATAGCAGTTCAAAAGTTTGAGAACTTCAAGATGAAATCTGGTGAAACTCTTGAGAAGTTTGAGTCAAGATTCATTGAGATCCTCAATGAGCTAGACTCACTTGGTAAAGAGTACTCACAAAGAGAAATGAACATGAAGGTTCTCAGAGGCTTACCTTCTGAATGGGACATGAAGGTCATTGCTATGAGAGAATCAAAGGATTTATCTAAGATATCCAACTTTGAACTCTTTTCAGTCCTCAAAGCTTATGAGTTTGACATTAGCAGAAGAAAAGAACCTGACAGCAGTAAAGTTACAGCTCTAGTGGCTGACAACTCTACAGCTACAAGTTCTGATGATGAAGACTTGGCTCTTTTCATAAAGCAGCTCAAGAAGTTTGGAAAATGGAATAAGAAGAAGCAGTTCACACCAAAGGAAGATGGTAAGGTGAAATCTACAGCACCTAACTCAACTTACTTGTGTTATAACTGCAGAAAACCAGGACATTACATCAAGGATTGTCCTTATCCCAAAGCTGAAAAGTACACTGATGAAGAAAAGAGACTCAGGAGAGATAAAAAGAAAAAGTTTGACAAGGAGAGAATTAGAGCACTACTTTCTGAGTTTGATAAAAACCAGGAAGACTGTCCCTCTTCTTCTCAAAAGTTAACTGCAGATTTAGAAGACACTGACTCCACAGACTCAGATGAAGAAGCCTTGATCTGTCTTATGGCTAAAGATGAAGAGGTATGCTCATCATCATCAAGATATATTACAGAAAAGGATTCTTCCAGTGACATGCTAAGTGCAATCCAAAGACTCCAAGATGAAAATGAAGATCTTAGAAGAGATAATCACATTGGAAGAGAACATGTGAAAGATTTGTTAACTGGAGTGGAAGATGTTGAGAAACAACTGCAGATTCTACAAGAACTGTATGAAGGTTACAGTTGTCTGAAAGAGGACAATGAAGAACTTTTCAATAAAGCAAGTTGTAGAGCTGCAGATTGTGTTGAATTGAAAGAAACAATCAGAAGTCAAGAACTGATGATAGCTGAACTTGAAGAACACAATGCTTATTATCAAAAGAAGCTAGATTGTTTTGGAAAATCATCCAAACAATTGAAGAAGATGCTGTCTGAGCAAAGGCACTCAAAAGATTTGACTAGAATAGGATATAATCCTTGTGTCTGGATGAAATACCTACAAAAGTCATTTCCAAGACCTGAAAGAAAGTTTATCAGAGAATCAACCCCTGAAGAAGTTGTAGATTCAACCCTACAACTAGAAGATCTGAAATTCTTGAATTCATTCAAAGAATTGTCACCAAGAAGACAACAAAAGATCAAGGAAATCATGGATGACTCTGAAGAAGATGTTTCAAACATGTTGCAAAATATGGTTCTGAAACCAACTGCAGAATCACACCTACAGTCAGAAGAAGAAGTCTATCATAGATTGGATATGGAAAGAAGACTTAACTTTGATAGATTCTGGAATGGAAATATGTCAGATATGTCTCCCTCTTCAAGCACTCAAAGAGGAGGATCAAGCAAGAACTGTAGAATTAACAACTCTACAGCTCCTAAAAAGGCTTGGATTGCAAAGAGTAACATTGGAGGAAATCCAAAGTATTGGATTCCTAAATAACTCACTTTATTTTGCAGGGACATGTTACAACCACCAAAAGAGAGATTTTGTACATTGACAGTGGTTGTGCAAGACATATGACTGGAGATAGAAGTTTGCTACAAAATGTGAAAGATCATAAAGGTCCTAAAGTTGTTTTTGGTGATAATGCCAGTGGAACAGCTAAAGGATCAGGATGTCTACACAAAGGAAATATTCATATCAATGATGTTTACTTGGTAGATGGTTTAAAGCATAACTTGCTTAGTGTAAGTCAATTTTGTGACAAAGGCTACACTGTAGACTTTACTCAAGACACTTGCATAGTTAAAGATGTTGAACCTCAAACCACTAAACTGACAGGAACTAGAAAAGGGAATGTTTACATTGTGGAGTGGAACTCTGCAGCTGAAACTACCTGCTTTCTAGTTAATAGTTCCAATGAAGTTAGTTGGCTATGACACAAAAGAATGAATCACATAAACTTCAAAACCATGAATGAACTTGTGAATAACAGACTTGTAAGAGGTTTGCCAAACACTAAGTTCAGGAAGTAACACTTATGTGATGCTTGTGTCAAAGGGAAACAAATCAAGAAGACTTTCAAAAGTAAAACAGACCCAAGTACTTCAAGAACACTTGAATTACTACATATGGATCTTTTTGGACCCATAGAACCAGTAAGTATAAGTGGGAAGAAGTATACTTTGGTTGTTGTAGATGATTACTCAAGATTTTCTTGGACTATGTTTCTAAGAAAGAAGAGTGAAACTGTACAGCGGTTACCAGAATTGTTAAGAAGGATTCAGAATGAAAAGAACTTGAAGATTGTGAAGATCAGATCAGTTAGAGGAACAGAATTCACAAATCAAGTTATTGAAGAGTATTGTTCACTTTATGGCATTGTTCATGAATACTCTGCAGCTAGAACCCCACAGCAGAATGGAGTTGCAGAAAGGAAGAATAGAACACTCAAGGAAGTTTCCAGAACAATGATTGTTGAAACAAAATTGCCTAAGAAATTTTGGGCAGAAGCAACAAGCACTGCATGCTATACTCAGAATAGATGCTTGATTGTTAAGGATCATAAGAAGACTCCATATGAGTTATGGAAAGGAAGGACTCCTAATATCTCTTACCTACACATTTTTGGATGCAAATGCTTCGTACTGAATAATGGGAAAGAACACCTCAAGACTTTTGATTCAAAATCAGATGAAGGTATCTTTCTAGGTTATTCTAATGTTAGCAAAACATTTAGAGTGTATAACAAGAGATTAATGATTGTTGAAGAATCACATCATGTTGTTTTTGATGAACAACACTGCTCCCCTGAAAAAATTGTTGGAGACTCTAAAGAAGACAACTCTACAGTCACAAGTCAACAACAGTATGTTGAGATCAAAACTCCTGTAGATTTGACCAACAAAGGCTTTGGCACTGTGATAATTGAGTTACCTCCATTGGAGAATGTTGAAAACCTAATCGATGAGAATGTTCAAACAGAAGTAGAGACACCAACAAAAGGACTTGATGAGTCTGCAGTAGGTGAATCTACAGCTGTAGAGAACAATGATCAAAGATTAGAACCTATGTCAGATTTGATTTGGTTGAAAGATCACCCCCTGAGCATGTAATTGGAAACCCATCAGATGCTGTAAAAACTAGAAGACAAGTCCATGAGGCAATGTTTGCTACATTTCTTTCATCTTCAGAACCTACTGATATTCATGAAGCACTGCAAGATGTCAATTGGATTATTGCAATGCAAGAAGAATTGAATGGTTTTGAGAGAAATCAAGTATGTGAACTTGTTCCAAGACCTAGGAATCACAAAGTAATTGGAACTAGGTGGTTATTCAAGAACAAACTTGATGAAGATGGAATTGTAACCAGAAATAAAGCAAGGCTAGTAGCTCAAGGCTATTGTCAATCTGAAGGCATAGATTTTGATGAATCATTTGCCCCAGTTGCAAGATTAGAAGCTATAAGAATATTTCTAGCCTATGCTGCACATATGAACTTTACAGTCTATCAAATGGATGTAAAGAGTGCATTTCTCAATGGTTTACTATCAGAAGAAGTGTATGTTGAACAACCACCAGGATTTGAGGAATCTACAGCTGAAGACAAGGTTTATAAGCTCAGAAAAGCCCTTTATGGACTTAAACAAGCACCAAGAGCATGGTATGATACCCTATGTGATCATCAGATCAAAAATGGATTCAAAAATGGAATGGTTGACAAAACCTTATTCAGATTACAACATGGGAAAGATATTTTGCTTGTCCAAATCTATGTTGATGACATAATCTTTGGCTCAACCAATGAGGAATTATGCAAAAAATTCTCTAAGCTCATGACTGAGAAATTTGAAATGGGCATGATAGGAAATCTGAATTTCTTTTTGGGATTACAAGTTAAGCAAATGAGAGATGGAATTTTCTTCAATCAAGCTAAATATACTCAAGAGCTTATAAAGAGGTTTGGAATGGACAGTTCTAGGCCTACCAATATACCTATGACACCTTCTGTGAGTCTTGACAAAGATGAAAATGGCAAAAGTGTTGATGTAACCAAATATAGGAGACTAATTAGATC
The DNA here is from genome assembly GCA_026898435.1 of Prunella vulgaris. Lineage (NCBI taxonomy): Eukaryota > Viridiplantae > Streptophyta > Magnoliopsida > Lamiales > Lamiaceae > Prunella > Prunella vulgaris. Next base: position 2,450,561 of record JAPKLY010000018.1, on the reverse strand, counting down.
ATTGCTATACCTTACAGCTAGCAGACCTGATATCATGTTTGCAGTAGGTGTATGTGCTAGATTCCAAGTGAATCCTAAGGAATCACACTTAAATGTTGTAAAGAAGATCATCAAGTATGTCAAATCCACAAAACATCTAGGATTATGGTATCCTAAAGAAGGAGGAATTGAACTCATTGGGTACACTGACTCAGATTTTGCAGGCTGCAAGATTGATAGGAAGAGTACTAGTGGGATTTGTCAATTCCTAGGTGAAAGACTGGTGGCATGGCACAATAAAAAGTAAAATTATATTGCTCTTTCTACAGCTGAGGCAGAATACATTGCTACTGGAAGTTGTTGTGCACAAATCTTATGGATGCAGTATCAATTACAAGACTATGGGATTGATGCAAGAGAAACACCTATATTCTGTGACAATACAAGTGCTATTGCTATTACACAGAATCCAGTTTTACACTCTAGATCAAAACACATAGATGTAAGGCATCATTTCATAAGAGATCATGTTGAAAGAAAGGATGTTAAATTGACAAGGATTCATACTGATTTGAATCTTGCTGATATTTTCACTAAACCTTTGTGTGAATCAAGATTTTCAATCTTGAGAGGTAATTTGGGAATGCTAGAGTTGTAAAAAGACTCTGTGAAAATCACTAAATTGCAAAGACAAACCCAGAAAATTGGAAAATTCAGTAAAAAGGAAAATTGCAGCTGCAAAGTCATTCAACTGTAGAGTTGAACTCTACAGCTGTAGACTTAGTTCAAAACCGCAAATTCCTTACCAACTGAAGACTTCCAAATTCTAAGATTGACAACTGCAAACTTAGGGAATTTACAGTACTTTGTACAATCCTACAAATTAAATGGAGCACTACAAAATTCAGAAACTTTTGTACTAAGTTACAGAAATTTTGGATTTATTCAGGCATTTTAATTAATAAAATGTTTGAGCACGTGTAACATTTTAAATGAAATTAAATTCTATGTGAGTTAGATTTTGGACAAATTTAAGTATAAGTTTTGGTCCAGAATTCAAAAACTAATAAATTTCAGAGTAAAGACCGTTATACCCATGTTCTTATTGACTGTTGAAGGAAAGGTATTTAAAAGACTCTTCATCCTTTTATATCTTACTTTAACATTTCGAACCCCTGAAACCTTAAACACTCCCCATCCCTCACTAAAAAGAAATTAAGAATCATGACTATGAAAGTTATTTTCGGAGCTCTGTTCGATTTTGATGAGATTCTGAAGAAGCATCCTACTGATGCTATGGAGGACGTTGTGAAACATATAGAGAATCAAGGGATTCATTACTGCCTGACTCATAACCCTGGATCATATGATGATAAGATTGTATATGAGTTCTATCAAAATGTTGATGCCAACGTAGAGAGGAAGGCATTATCAGTTAAGCTGTAAGGAAAGAATGTCAACATTACAGCTGGAGATATTTGCAAAGCTCTACATATTAGGATTGGAGGTGATGCACATGATAATCTCAATTTCTCAGAGAGAGATGAGAAGTACTGGAAAAGATTCACTGCAAATAAGCCGTTTCCAAAGAACTGGAAGAGGACATTCAAGAAGACTGACCTAGCAGTTGAGTATGTCTATCTTTATGAAGCTATTGATAAATGCTTATTATGTAGAACTGGTGCTCATGATACTGGTACTATATTAATGTGGGATTTAATGATAGCATTTGTTAAGGAAGTAAAAGTTGATATTGGAGAGCTTTTATTAAGGAATATAGGAAATGATGTAGTTAAAGCTTGTAAGAACAAAGGATTTGGTTTGTTTTTAAACTATATCCTGAAGGAAGTTGGTTTTACATTGTTTAATGGGCATGAAGGTCAACTCATAGAATTATTGGAAGGGCTAACTTCAAGAGAGGAGATGTGGATGCTCCTATGACCCCTGAATCTAAGAGGAGAAAGAAGAAGTCAGAAAGAAAGGATCTCACTATCATCAGATCATCAAAAGAACCAGAGAAAAAGAAGAAGGATGTAAGAAGAAGAATCTTAGTAGACGAACCTACTGACTCAGAAGATGAGATTGATAGAGAAAGAAGGCAGAAGAAACATCATTCAAAGAAAGCTACAGAAGTTGAAACTGACAAGTCTACAGTTGTAGACTTGCCAACTGTACAGTCTGAGGTACACATTTCTGAAGAACTGAATGAAGAAACCCCTGAACCTGAAACTGAACAACTCCCTGTTGTTCCAGTTGAGAGGGTTGAAGGATTTGAAGAGGAAAGACAGAGATTTGATGAATGGAAGCTAGTAAGAGAGGAACTTGAGAAGTTGACAGTTGAGGAAAGGAACTTGTTCAAGTGGGTAGTTGACTGGACAAGTTGCAGTGATCTCAATGAGCTGATGAAGCCTAATTTTGTTGATGATTTCATTGATGAGAAAAGAAGGAAAGACAAGGGAAAAGGAAAGCAGACTGTTGAAGAACCAGCAAGACAGAAAATCACCAAATCTGCAGCTGAAGCTTTGAGAGTGGCTCTCATGACTGAAAAAGATCCTAAAGCTCAATATCCTGAAGCTGACTTTGATGTGGTAAGTACTGATAGTGATGAAGAAGTACTACAGAAGATTGGAGAAGGAAGTAATCAAATAGTTGAAGCTGAGGGCTTGACTATTTTAGCAAAGGAAGCTATTTTGATGGAATCTGCAGGAGCTAGTGCTGCAGATCCAGTAGTTGTTGAAGAAGAAAATCCTGCTGAGGATGAATCTGAAAAAGAGAAAGAGGCAAGGAAAGATGATTCACCTTGCAAAGAGCCTAAAGAAAAGCCAGATGATAATGGCAATGATGATGCACCAATGGGTGGTGCTCAAGCCCAAGTTCAAGCTAAAACTCATTCTCAGATTGTAGAAACTGAAGTTCAAACAGCTGATATTGTTCAAGTTGATGAGCAAGTTGTTGATGATACAGTTAAGGACATTGATGAAAGTGCAAAAGACTTGTCAAACCCCATCACAAGCATTTTTCATCAATCTCCACCTGCAATGTTCACTTTGGAAGAAATCTACAGGCATAGAACTCCCCCACTGCAGAGCTATTCAGCCCTTGAGAGAGAAAATATAGATGATTATATTGCTGAATTCTCTACTGAAGTGATTTTAACTCCAAGCAAGAGGAAGGCTTCTACTGAAGACTCTACAGCTGTAGAGTTGGTGCCTTCCAAAGCCCAAAAAGTTATTAAAGGGAAAGAGTTGGTGATAAGAGAATGAGACTCTGAGGAAGAAGACAGTGATACAAACCCTCATATGACACCCAAAGAAGTTGTCTCTCAACTTAAGCACTTGAAAGAATCTTTCAAAAGCATTGAAGCTGAAATTCTGAAGCAAGTCAAACAAGTACCTGATGCTATCATTTCTCATAATGTAAGAAAAGGTATGGAAGACATTGTAAAGAAATTTGAGGAGAGAAGCTCAGAGGAGAAGAAGGTCCTTGAGAAAAATTTTAAAGCTGTTGTGGACAGCTTATTGGCTCAGAATGGATTGATAAGGGAAGATGTTATCAAGAAAACAAGAGAAATCTCTACTCTACAGTCAGATATTAATTTGATGAAGAATGATTCCTTTAATCTGAAAGTAGAAGTGAAAGGCATGAAGAATGAGATGTCTAAGCTGATATCTTAGAATGAAGCCCTGAAAACTGATCTTATGAGCAAGCTTAACATCATTTTGTCACACATTGATGTTGGCAAAAAGGGGGAAAGCAAGATAGAGGAAGAAATTAAAGAAGGAGAACAAGCCACTGAAAATATCCTTGAGAATGTGAAGGATATTGGAAAGGCATGGGCAAAAGAGATTGAAGCTGCAAATCTAAGAGATTGGGAGATCAATCAGAAGAAAGACCTCAATCAGATCATATGAAAGAAAGCTCAGATCAGATGAAGGGAAGTTCTAAAGGAGGAAGCAAGATTATAAAACTCTCTAAATCTACAGCTCAGAAACCTGCAGTTCACACTCAAAAACCTCTTGGTTATTGGGAACAAACTGTGAAAGAATCTAGAGATAGAAGGAAAGAGAAGGAAGAGAAAGAGAAAGAAGAGAAAGAAAGACAAAGAGAGAAAATTCCTGATGAATCTACAGCAGTTGTGACGGCTCAACCTTTAAATGTTCAACCTTTGAGCATGGTACCCATTGAAGATTCTGAGTAAAGGGTTAATCAAATGAAAGCTGAATTTGACAATTTATGGAAGGAATTCTTGAGTATATGCAACAGGCATACTGTGATTAAGAGGATTAAGCTCAAGAATCACAGATTTCAAAAATTCAAAGACTTGAAGGCTGATGGATCATTATATAAAGGAGACAATGCCCGACTCCTTGGTGGAAAGATCAGATGTGATCCAATGCCTAAGAAACAGTTCAGATCAAAGAAGGAGGAAGAAGACTTTGAAGCCTATGAATTTCAAATGATGATGAAATACTTTGAAGAAGATGAGAAAAACATGAAATTAGTGGAGCAAGGAATTCTGAAGGCCCAAGATGAAGATTCTGATGATGAAGATGATGAAAAGGAAGATGCAGATCCCAAGCACAGGAGAAGATGAAGATTCTATTCTAGATTAGACACTAAAACTTTTTAGTTTTTAGTCTAATTAATCTACTGTAAGATGTATCTTGAACTCCTTTTATTTTATGCAGCTCGGTGCTCTGTGCTTTGTTCTATTTTTCTTGTTGTTTTGTGTTTTGCCCTGCTTTGCTCTGTTTCTTGTTGTGTTTATTTCTTTTTAAGACAATTTCTTATTGTCTTTATTGCTTGTTTTGTTGATTGTTTTGCCAACATCAAAATAGGGGAAATTGTTAAGTACCTTGGTTTAGATTTTGATGTATGCAAAACAATGTGTTAAAATTGATAAATTGATCTAACACTTGTGCTAAGGAAATTGGTGTTTGAAACATGTAGTTGTAAGTGAAGTCTGCAGTTGTGTATTTGATCAATCTACAGCCAGACATGACCCTACAGCTGTAAGGTTTCTCTACAGCCGATTTTTGATATTGACAGGACTCTACAGCTGCAAGATTGAAGTCTACAGCTTCAAAGAACCGTTTGAAGAGATGGTACAAGTCAGAGATTATTTGAAGATAATGAAGACCCTTAAGCACTATTAGTGTAGCTCTCAAGCACTCACTAAATTATACTTAAGAGGAGGTTATTTCTTTGATTTTGGAGCAAAATGAAGATTAGTTACAAGGAAGGCCAGAATTCTGAAGAAAATGACATAGTACAATCAGTACTATCCTGTGTGAAGGATGAGGATCATTTCACACATGCCAAATAGAGAGAGAGGAGCCTTATCTAAATTTCAAATTTAAAATTCCCAACGGATAAGTCACTTCACTCAATCTATAAATAGAAGAAGTCCTCAGAGGAAGCAATAATAACAACCCTGCGCCTACAAGCAGTCTGCCTAAGCAAGTCTACAGCCAGTAAAATTCTGAGAGAGTTTTATTGATTTTTATTCTTTGTGATTCATAGGATAGTTGGTTAGGATTTTCTTAGAAAGAATCACACCTTTTGTTGTTGTTCCCTCACTTATTTTATATTTCTACTTAGTATAGATATCTCTTTGTGAGGTTTTGTAAAACTCTTTGTGAGTTATATTCTGAGTGAATAGGGTAGTTTAATCTCTTTTAGAATAGGAATCTCCTAGTCCTAAGGGGGAACTACTTGTATTGATCTAAGTGATCACTTCTTAGTGAATTTGGCACCTGAGTGGTGTAACAGTGGATGTAGGTGGTCTTTTTATAGACACTGAACCACTATAAACCTGGTCTATTTACTTTCTGTTATTTATATTTTTGTCCTGCATATTTAATTTTCTTGTTACATTCATCATTGTTTTAAAATTTAAGTGCATAAATCTTTGTGTTTATCACAGAGAAAAACTAACTCTACAGCTGTATACTTTCATAAGTCACTCAACTGTTAAGTTTAATTTATATTGTTTTTTTATTAACACTCACTTTATTGCGCTGCACATTAGAGTCTTCTCAATACAATTTCAATTGTGAGAATTCCTCTGATACTTTGTCTACAAGTGATTTGTTATTTTGCAAAGTTTCTGAACTCTGCAGCTGCAGACTTGTTAGTCCACAGTTGTAACCTTTGTGGTCCTGTTTCTAAAACTCTTGTAGACTTGTTCTTTTTAAACTTCAAAAAGGCTACTGTAAGGTTCTAGAATCCATCCTTTTTAAAAGTTTGAAAAATCTGATTTTGGACTCAAGGTCTATTCACACCCCCCCTAGACCTTGACCACTATAAGGGACCAACAAACCCCTGTTCAGACGAAGCCTTCCAACAACCCGTCGCCCCCAGAATCACTTCACCTCTCATTGTTGCCTTCCACCTCTAAGAATCGATTATGTGTGCATTTTATTCGATTCAGAAAATTAGAGAAAAGAGAGAGAAGAGTGTTATTTTTAGAGAGAGAGAGATATGTGTGTATAAAATGTGTTATTCAAATTAAAGCAAAATGTGATTTATACTGTAGCACTGACACCAATAGCAGAAATGATAGATAGTAAGATTCGTAAATAAATTAAATTTTTTGCCTCTAATTGTATTTATTTTGCCCTCAATTTATAAGTAAATAATCTGGAATCTTTTATTGTAATTTGGATTCTAAAAAAGGTCTCAGCTATTATAAATTCTTGAATTTTGAAGTCTATGTCATAAATTCACCAAAATATTAACTTCACACCACAACATGAAAATAACAAAACGGGAAAATGCATATTTTTGTCCTATAAGTTTCGTTGACTTTGGTTTTTGTCCTCTTAAGTTTTGAATTTTTGTTTTCGTCCTTTAACTTATAAAAAATTATGGTTTTCGTCCTCTTAAGTTTTGAATTTTTGTTTTTGTCCTTTAACTTACAAAAAATTATGGTTTTCGTCCTCCAACCGCCTATAACCAGTCGTACGGTAATACACACGTGGATCTATTTTTCCTTTATTTTTTTAAACAAAATACTAACGTGAGGGTATTTGGAGGGAATTAGGTCTTAACAAAATACACTTTTAATCGTAAATTCCCTCACAAATACCATCCAATACTTACATCCATAGAATCTTCTGTTCGGATTTATTTTTGAATATGATGTACAAACCGTGCAATGAAACCACAATGACACTTAATATTGCGCTCAAAACTCGTTGATTCATACGAGCGCTCAAAAGAATTTAGGCTTTTGAATGTTTTGATTTGGGGATCTTTGTTCCTTTTTTTCCCTAATTTTCTCAAGCACTCATGCCTAGATTTGATCGAATGTGGTTTTGATTTGGGAGAGAATTTACGGTTAATCCTGTAGTTTATCCATCAAGACCTAATTCCCTCTAAATACCCCCACTTCAGTATTTCGCTTAAAAACATAAAAAAAATTGATCTACTTGTGTATTACCGGTTGTGTGACTGGTTATAGGCGGTTGGAGGACGAAAACCATAATTTTTTGTAAGTTAAAGGACAAAAACAAAATTTTAAAACTTAAGAGGACGAAAATCATAATTTTTGGTAAGTTAAAGGACGAAACAAAAATTCAAAACTTAAAAGGACGAAAATCAAAGTCAACGAAACTTATAGGACAAAAATGTATATTTTCCCTAACAAAACAAAGACTCTTAACTCAGAGTGAAATTAAGACTCTCAGTTTGGGAGAAGGATTCAGAGACTCTTAATTTAAGAGTTAAACTCAGTACTCCTATGTCCCATTATAATTTCTCATTTTTTTAGATTTTCCAAAATAAATTTCACATTTCATGAAAAAGTAAAAAATAACACTCTATATATTAATAAATATTTTTTTTTAAATAACTATCTATTATTTCATACAAAAGTTTAACATGTGATTTATCGTATATTAATAAATAAACACATTTTAAACAAAATAACAAAAAATAAATGTGAAAGTTATAGTGATCAAGAAGAAGAGTATTAATTATAGACAAAAACTTGTATGAACACGAGTTCACTGTGAACTTGATTTTATCAATCGTCATCTGTCATGTGTATACATTATCACCATTATTTAAATTCATTATCTCTGTTATGCATGTACACAGTCAGTATTAAAAAATCAAGTATGTTTTTTATAACAGTAATAGTATATACGAATAACAACGATACGTGTTCGTGTGAACTTGAGTTTACAAGAAATCTACTCTTAGTTGATTTATTTTGGAGTTAGGAGAATTGGGGAAAAAAATTATATATATATATATATATATATTAGAAAAGACAATGGTGAAGCTTCTTTATAGGAAGAAAAAAAATCAAGATTTGTGGATAAAAAGACAATTGGGCATGTCCACCCTATTCTTACCCCGAAACTCACTACCCTACTCTCAATCATCCATACCCTCTCTCATATAACCCAACAACAAATCAATCATCTTCTGTTGCATTTGTCAACCCAGCGGGCATGGTAATAAAATTTTAACTCAAAAATCTTCCAAATAATTAGTACTTATTTTTTTAGGGAAGAACAAAAAAATACCACTAATTATGAGCCTGGTCAATAGCCTGGGGAAGATCGATTTGAAAGAGGATGTGGGCGAGGAGAAGCGCCCCAATTTCAAAATAGTTCACGAGAGGAGCTGGTCCGGTAACCTGAGGCCCAAATCCAATCTCCAGAGGACCCGGAGTCGGTCCAATTTGGGCCCCACCAATAAACCCCGGATCATCACTCCTCTCGCGCCCCGGATACACAATGTGGACTCCGGAGCACAGACTCCCACCCTGGTTCGGAGTAGCGGCATGAGGAGAGATTGGAGCTTCGAGGACGTGCGACGAGCCCTCGAAGGATCCGTGTAATTAATTTATTCAATCTCTATTCCTTTAATATTCTAAATTCCATGGCTTTAATAAATATAATTAATCAATTAAACCCAATAAATTGGAATTGGAATATATAAAGAGATCTTCTAGTGTGTCATGTCATGTCATGTGCACCCATATATTAAGGGGGTAACGTGATTAATTAATTCATCTATTTTATTTTTGTTACATATAAATTAATATGTCTTTAGATTGTCAAATACTTTCAAGTTGTATCATTTTTCTTATATTCCTTTGGTGGGGATAGGTTGTACAGATACCACTAATGGAAAGTGTTTTGAGATCATCATATGTCTATATACGCTTATCAAATATTTAGTTATTTTACCTTTTTTTTTTATCTATATATATAATTAAAATCTCCATGATAATCGTGTTCTTTTTTTTTTTTTCCTTGATTATTTTTTTGTTGTCACTGAAACTTCTATGAATAAATTTTACGATATAAAATTTATACCATTCTATGTAATTATTGATACTATTAATTATACTCACTGGTGTTATAATATTTTTAAACTGTAATTTCAGTTTATAAGTTTAATAATATTATTAAGTATACCTTGTGGTATGAATTTCATATAATGAATAAATTTTAGTTAGAGTACCTTTTTTTGTTCGCAATTTGATGTGAATATAATTGAGTTGATTCTATGATTCTAAAAAGTATAACATATATACTGAAAAGAATATTATATGTTATATTGCAAAGTATTAGTTGAGGATAATTTTTTATAAAATAAAGGTGATCACGATCCGATTTTGTGACTCAAAATTTTCTTGTGGCTTTATTAAGGGCTCATTTGGTTCGTAAGATAAAAATATCTATCCGTCAAAATCATGCATGTTTTTTACGGATAGATACTTTTATCTTACGAACCAAACATAAATGTATGTTTCAAACCACAATTTAATCAAGAAAACAATACAGCAGTTTGTAGCTGTTTCAGTTGATTTGGACATTTTGTAGAAATAACTAGTAAAAGAGTAAACCACTTATAAATTAATTTTATCATGCAACTCAAAACTAAATTAACTTTTTCACAATTTTTAATTTTAGTTTGCTAGAATTAAAATCAACCGCCAAGTTTTTTTTAAGAATAATGAGAGTATAATTCAGTTAATAGTATTGCATCTGTCTTTGAAAATTTTGTATATATTTTTTAATCTATACCATAGAATTTTTGCTTACTTTTAAAATTAAAATATTTCTTTAATTAAATTTCCACCTCATACATTCTATTTATTATATTTTGACATAGAGAGTAGCATAATATTTTCAAGAGGAGGCAGTAATACTAATAAAACAAAAGAAAACATCACAAATTCACAATCCCCCAAATCATATGCATAAAATAAAGGTGGTGAAACGTCAGTATCATGGGTTCATGATTCTAATTCTAATAGTAACACCTATTGTTACGTAAGTGGGGTCTCATTTTATTTGTTTCATACAAATACAATCCTCTATCCCCTCCAAAAATTACTCCTTGGAATTATTACATATTTTTCTATAAATTACGATTTAAATTGTATGATTTAATCAGATTAGATAATGGTTCTTAATGTTATGATAATTCGTATTTCAAATTTCATCTCGAATAGATCGCACACTTTATCCTTTAATGTCGTTTTTTATTTGGTGAGTTCAGTCTTATATTGTATGGTTCGTTGTCAGTCATTTTATTTCAAAAGAAAATTATCCCTGGTATGTTAACAACAAGAAACTAATTAATCAAAACTTAAGTTTATATTTGTGTCAAATTTTGATAATTTGAATGCATTAGTGCAAAAATCATACAAAAATTAATAATTTAGATGCAAATTCGCGGATAGCTTATTGAATTTAGTGCAATGGAAAAGTATTATGTGAATGATACACACATTAAATTTTATGATGAACAATAATTTATTCTAAGTATTTTGAGATTTGATTATTTTAGAGATAAATGACATAAAATACTATATATGAACTAACACGACAATGTATATAAAGTAACACCACACTATATGTGAATTAATACCACACATAGTATGTCATATGAATAAACTAAAATCATATTGTATATGAACTAACACCACACTGCATATGAACTAACACTACACTGCATATGAATTAACAATACACACCGAAATGTGTGTTACTGCGTGAAATAAAATATGTCGTTCACGAAATTATTACAGTGAGTATTATTCACATAATACCTACTCCAGTGCAATTAGATCTTATACTAAAATCAAATTTTATGAGGCAGCTTTCATTTAGGATTTGAAAAATTTTGTATGAACTCTCAACATGGATAAATGAAAATGTTGTGACTAGAATTATATGAAATAAAAAAAGAAATGTGGAAGAAGCCAAACTAACATCAATGACAGCAAAGTAGAAGCACACACTCATCAGTCATCACTATACAATTCAAAAAGAAGAAATTTAAATAATAAAAGCAAACTATGAGCCACAATTAATTACCATATCTCAATCATCAGCAAGAGAACACTCAGGCCCAAGCTGGGAGAAAATAATAAAATAAAATAAAAACTAAAACTAATAATATATAAAGATAATCTACTAATATTTAGAGAGGATGAAAAATACTGCATGTATAATAATAGGTCCCTAAAAATGTGGTGTTAGCAAAGCAAACAAATGTTGTGGGGCAATTGAGGCTCTCTCTCTCTCTCTCTCTCTCTCTCTCCCTCTCTCTCTCTCTCTCGTCTCTAATTTGGAAGTACTTTCATGGAGTTTGGCCAACCCATGGAAGAATACATCTGCGGCATGTTCTGTCCTGGTTGGCCATAAAGCCCCGACCCATGGTTCGGAGAAGCATCATCGTTGTCCTCACCCGAGTCGCTCGAATCACCAGGCGAAGGACTCGTCCCAGCTCCCGTCCCGCCAAAATTCAACATATTTGAAGGTGGTGGTGTCGTAGAAGATGGCCCAGACCCAGACTTCGACTTTTTCCCATCGGCAATGAAGCTGCCGACTACCACCTGGTAATTAGAAAAATAAACAATCTATCAAGTTTAATCTCGATGTTCCAATTTTCCATACAAACACCATCCCTAAACGGGTACAATTTGCGACGAAACAATAAACCATCGAGCTTTTTGACAAAGTCGAGTAAATCAGTTTTACATTAACAGTATTAGGTTTTTAACTTAATAAGTTGTGAACATTGCACAGTAAAACTGTATGGGCAAATTGGAAAAAATGTCCAGTAACCTTGTTAACTATTGAATTATGCATCATGTCCTGTAACTTTAAATTGCTCGATAAACTGCTCGCAACGGTTATTCCCAGTTTCTCAACCGGGAATAAGCCATGTCGAGCGAAAAAATTGACAAGCATGCCCAATAACTTATAACCAGTCGTGGGCTATTTTTTACAACTCCTTTTAAAGTTACAAGTCATTTTCGTATACTTCAAATTTTACAGGGCATTTTCATAGTAAGATGAAAGTTACAGGGCATTTTTTTTCAATTCACCCGAACTATCTTACATAAGACCAACTCCAAGTTTTTGTAACTAATAATAAATTGTGATAAGTTACCTGGACTGGTGATGCTGCTTTAAGCATTCCTGCAACTCCACCACCCAATACCCTACCATCAGACCCGGCCAATGATACACTCAGTGTACTAGTTCGGTTGCGGTTAGCACTACCGTCCGACAACAAGAATGACCCCGTCAAGGAGATAATCTCAAATCGCCCCTGCAAATCATACAAAGCTTATATGACAATTATAAACATATTCCCTTTGGTAATTTTAATTGAAATCCTGACTCTTGCGCACAGGTGTGGAGAACCATAGAGAAACTACAAGCTATGAAGTGTGGATTTGAATTCAGAAACAAGATGCACTGTTTTTAATCTAGCAAAGTGTGTTACCGGCAGCACTTAAAACCATATGCAAATCAAATCAAAAGATACCGGACATCCCAAAAACAAAAATACATACGCATTAATCTATGTAATATTTACATGTATGTAAAATTATCTGAAGATGCTACATATATTTTATGCGTAAAAACAATTTAAATAATCGAATTATATCAGTTATGATAGAACTGGGATATTCTAAAAGAGTGAAACTTGATCGCCGTTGAGCTTCAGTCAATACATTAGGCCACTTGAATATCTTTATAATATTTATTGACTTCTATAAATTTTTTGACCATGTCTCCAAATGATCAGCTGAAGTGAAGTCCACCGGGTTATGAACCAGGACCATTGTTAATAGCTTGCCCAAGCCATCTGAGGACTTAATGGCTTTAATGTAAAAACTTGTTTTAATGACTTCTTTGTGCTGTCTTTATTTGAAAAAAATGTTAACAAAAAATAACAATCATGAAAGATCAGGTATCACAAAACAATTTCAGATATTTTATGACGAATATGAAGACCCAACATAAAGAAATTTCTATGTGAACTATGTAAATTAAGATCATCAGACAAGATATTCCACAGTATGAGAATCATGTGAAAAATGTCAGTTCTGAATTTTCTGGTCCACGAGTATCACTTGGGTAAAATGTGCAAATTTAATATCTACCTTCCCTCTATTACTCAGTTGCTTGCTCAAAAAAACTCGAGCTATCTAATCATTAAAATGCAAATCCAAAAAGGAACCCTGTATTCGCCTCCTTGTTTTATCAAAAAAAGGAACCCTGTATTTGCCTCCTTGTTTTTTAACATAATTGTTATGACAATGTAAATGATGTTTTCTTACAACATTGAACAGAATATAACTCAGCATCTACCAATTAAATGAGCTAAACATAATAGAAGTTTGACTACTTTAGTTATTTTTGTCTTTCATATTAAAAAAAAAAAAAAAAAAAACTAAAACTAAATATATAACCCCAACGAAAGGTTTGGAAGCAAAATACCTTCAACTGCCATATAAGGATATGAAATCAGTAGCACGCTAGCAGACTATTCATACACCCAACTATGTGAAACATAATCAATTGAAGTATTGAACGAAGATAGTCGTAATATCACAAATGAAAGAGAGGTGAATATCAATATAGAGTAAACACCAAACTCATTAGTTTTTATTACTATAAGAGATTTGTGCAATCCAACAGTTAAAGAATAACTAGTTCCCTCCATCCACTAAAAATGTTCACATTGGCCTTATTGGGACGTCCACTAAAACTGTTCACATACACATAAGGATAACAATCACTTTATCTTGACCCTTCAGCCATCGTTGAATTATTCAAACTGTCATTGGACTTTAATTAGTTAATACATTTAACTCTTAATATGTTCTCAGAGATTTATATTAACAGATAAATATATATATATATAAATCAAAATCTAGCATATCCAGAACATATTTGAATCCTTCATTAGATATAGGCATTTTAAAACACATATAATTGTGCATTATTAACAAATTTAACCATAGGACAAACTGGCAACAGAATGTTGTGCAGAACCACACCTCATAAGTCACTGTTCCACCAGACATTGCTGGTTGGCGAAGAGTGACATTGCAGATGGCACCATTTGCAGATAAAATGCAAACAGTTCGAGGCCCTTGCTGGGAGAAAGCCAAGATTTTTGAAGCTATATCCTGCAAATGATGTGGAAACCAAAAGAAATCGAGTCATGGAAATACAGAAAGATTAGGATTCTAGATCTAATTTATAAAAATATAATCAAAACATTAATGTATACAAATTTATGTCTAGTTCTCATAAAAGCTAAGTGTAAAGGAAGAGTTTTGTCAGTTTTCTGTATTGCATTCAAAATAACGTATAATAATTAATTAAAAAAATGCATAAACAAATAGAAAAGATTCCATATTCAACCCATGTGTAATTCAGAAGAATATAGGTTCGAAGAAATAGGCAACATAAATTTTGGCAGGAGTTAGTTACAAGTGCTTTGTCGTGAAGTGGTGAACTTCACTCTCCTTGAAGACTTGTCTTACAAAATCCACCAATTATGAATGTCTCTTTTTCTATTTCCATTTTATCTTTTACATTTTTCATCTACAATTTCAACAAGTTTTTCTTTCTAAATCTATTATTGTAAAGCACTATATATCAAGTTAATCGTTTATTCGTAATCCTTAATTTGAGTATTGACACCCATATTGCATCAAGAAAATGAACTGAAAATATGTTTTATTTTTATTATACAAGTTAAATTTAATTTTAACATCTTTCTATAAACTTTAATATTGATGGTTAATCTAGTGCATAATTAAAAATTATATAACAAAAAAATTATTGTAAGGAACCCACATATATATCGTCTCACAAAATTTATATATTAACAAAAAATATCGTCTCAAAAAATTCATATATTAACAAAATATATCGTCTCACAAAATTCATATATTAACAAAAACTAATAGCAAATGAAATTAATAAAGATCAGAGGGTAGATGTAAAAAACAAATTAAAGTTAACTATTATCACGTGGTAAAATTTATCAATATTCATGTTGTGCATCGTACTGAAATATTACTAGTTTTACATAAGATTAAGGATTAAGAAATCAATAAACAGACTTCGATGTTTCCACAAATTACAACTGCATTATCTATTAATCTCAATTGAAATGATTCTGTTTTTGAAAGATATGGAAAAAATATTGAATTATAAGGCATGCATACCGAACTAAGTTGCACGAAATCATTAATTGCTGATATCGATAACAAATTACTGATGTCAAGCTTTTATTCTTTCACTCCCACTAATGGAAAATTAAGCAATTATAGAACAGTTTATATATTTGAAGCCATTTAAAATGTTTCAATGGAGCATGAATCAATGACACAGAGCTTCATATTATAAAGCATTTGAAACCATAGCAGAGTAGCTTCACTACCTCTCCAGCATTGACGGTAATAACATGAGGCGTAAATCCAACTCCCGGTGCTCCTGCTTACAAGATGACGAAATTCGTAAGTGTCTCACGATTTATACACATTACAAGCACAAAAACATCAAATCGATAATAACAGAACCTAGGGCATCCA
This sequence comes from Prunella vulgaris, assembly GCA_026898435.1. Taxonomy (NCBI): domain Eukaryota; kingdom Viridiplantae; phylum Streptophyta; class Magnoliopsida; order Lamiales; family Lamiaceae; genus Prunella; species Prunella vulgaris. The sequence goes on along the minus strand of JAPKLY010000018.1, from coordinate 2,434,702 downwards.
ACTGTCTTTTCACTGAACCAGGAGGTCTCCCCCGGTGTTTCTTGGCTGGAGTTTCTGAAGATGGAGTTCCTCCACCGCCACCAGATTCGTTAGTAGCAATGAGAGACTGAACCTGCGTAACCGGAGCCGGCGACAGACCCAGCCCAATACTGTTATCAGGGGAATACTTTCTGGGCCGGCCCCTTTTCTTCCTCGCCGGCTCAATGCCTAAACCGCCTGCCCCACCTCCCGAATGGGACACATCGGGCTGCAGATGATCCATAGGTTTCGGGCCACCGCCGCCGCCGACTCCTGTACCCATGGAGTTAAAGGGGAAGCCAGGGTTTTGCTGGTGCATCATACCCGTGTGGGCGGCGGCAGAGGTGGTGGGGTTGATTGAATTACTATTGCTCTGAAGTGGGTACGAGTTGTTGGGCATGTGCTGTTGGCCTTGGCCGAGGAATACGCCGGGATGCGACGGCGGCGGTTGAGAGTGGTGGTGGTGCGGAAGGTGGGGCGGACGCGCCGAGAGATCTCGGGAATCCATGAAGACTCCCAAACCAAACGGGAACGGAGAATGCAGCTCGATTTGAGTAGAAATTTCAGCAAAATTGCGAGTGCTGGTGAAGATGAAGCACAGAGGTCGAGAGATGGGCGATCGGGGAAATGAAGAGGTTTAGAATTAGGGTTTTATATGTTTTTCCTTCTTTTTTTTTTTCCCTTAATAAATATATAAATAAATGGGGGCCCATTTATTATATATGCTTTAATTAATTTGGTTGTGAAGTTGTTATATGCGCATGTTGAAATTTAAATATATTTTTAAATAATTGAATAGAATATTACTCTCTCTGTCCCACAAGAATTTGCACACTTTTCTTATTTGGACGTTTCACACAAATTTACATACTACTAAAAAAGGAAATATTGATTTACGTGCACACTCACAAACATTTACACATATTTACCCATATGCCACTACTTTATATATAAAACTCATTTTTCTTAAAAAATGTGTCGTCCCGTAGGGTGCAAATTTCTACGGGACGGAAGGTGTACTAAATAGTTAAATTTAATTATACTTGAAAGTTAAGATGATTCCATTAAAACGAGAATCAATCATAACTTTTCAACAAAAATATTTCAAGTATTTAAAAATATATTTAAATTGTGTTGTGTAAAATGTACTTAGTGCATAATATTAATCTGAGATTTAAGTACAATTTATTAAAATTGACTGTGTCATCCGGAATAGGTTAAGATTACTTATTCTCAAGATTGTAAAATACTTAGATTAGATTATTAATTTATTACTTGGGTCAGAACGTCATTTATCATAAAATTGGATCCTTATATCAATGTGGATTCCAGTTTTTCAGTTACGCCCACTGGAAATACAACAATTAACCCAGGTCATCATTTGTCATGTGTATATACTATATACTACTCCCTCCGTCCCAAAAGACATTGCATACTTTTTATTTTGGTTTGTCCCACAAAAAGTTTGCATATCCAAAAGTGGAAACTATTTATTATACTCCACTCTCACAACACACATATAATATTCATAAAAATGTACCTTTTATACCTTTTTCTTAAACCCCGTGCCCAAAAAACACCGCAATGTCTTATGGGATGGAGGGAGTATCACTATTATATATATTCACTATTACTGTGATAGTGAATATAAATAACAGTGATACGAGTTCATAAGAGATCTACTCATATTAATTAATTTTTTTTTTTGAATCGAAATAAATTTTAGAACTTAAAAATATAGTTGGGGGTATTATACCTATTTTAGATTTTATTAATGCAGTTTTATTGTATCGGCGCCACATCGAAATCTCTTTGATTAACATAGTCTCTTGTGCATGTATATATATTCTCTTCATAATAAATTATTACATCCAATTATCTCTTTATGTAATCAAAACTATATGAAGCGAACGTCTCTATTTTGATTTTTTTAACCTCATGATTACTAATATTTGTTGTTATTTTTTCAAGATTTGATCTTACGGTCGTGTCTTTCAGCTTTCATTTTTTTTTCAACAAAGGAAATGGTTCACTTTCATGGTCAAAATTATTGTTCACGTCATAATGTTGTTTTTTCCTATCCATCTAAGAATGTGGTTGGATGTAAGTGGATTTTTTTTTTGGATTCAACGAAAATTAGATGATTCTAAAAAATTCAACGATGTCTTATAGCTTAAGGGTTCCATCAAAGGCAAGACAGGGGGTGAACTACTTTGAAACATTTAAGTCAATCGTCAAGTATGTCATTTTTTGACTGGTCTCTTAGTCTTGCTATTTCACATGATCAACTTCTTCACCATTTAATGTGAAAAAAACGTTTTCCTCCATATATGACGTGTTGATGGTTGATTTTTGTTGTGAAATTTATGTGGCTGGTGAGATTTTGACCAAAAAACTATTAAGAAATAAATGTTAATATTGCAATTGGATACTCTTCAATGCTTGAGCAAATGCTACTTTGTGTATTCAATGGATTTTTCTCGCATCTTTAAAAAATTGCATCATTTATTATTGAAAAGTCACAAGTATTATTATTGAAAATTGTATTTTAAAAAATACACGTTTTAGTATAACATGTATGACTTTTCAATAGTATTTTGTGTAACTTTTTAAAAATAAACTTGAATTTCACGATGCACTTGAGTTTCATGCCTTAATACCTCTTTGGATGACATATTTATAACTATATTATTCTTGTTTGACTTCCATTAAATGTGCATATTTAATGTGGCCAGACTATCTGACCTATATCCTGAGCTATTAATGGCTATATCAGACATCTGTGTCCAATCCTCTTTTGTAAAGTGACACTCTATTTGACTTATTTACACTCAATTTCCTTTACAACTAATCAAGGGTTGTCAAATCCTCTCTGTTTTGAAGATTTTATCCTTATCATAATATGGATCTTTTGACATAGCTACACCAAGACTGGACAGAAGGTGCGAACGAGGTTCTAGTAGTTGGTTGCCTGGTCGACTAGGTTTCTACCTGCTTCATCAGGTTTGTTTTTTTAACAAGACTCAACCCGTTGGCCACTAAGTCATCATTCATGTCAGTTGTGATAACTTCTGATTTTCCCTCAGGTTTTATGCTTTTCCCCACGCTATCTCTTTCTTCTTTTGGCTGCTTGTCGAATACCAGGTGATGCGATTGGAATCGGACACAACAACATAATAGGCTCCATACACTTTGTACAAATCTCTATGCCAATTTTTAGTATCTTTGGGCTTCTCGTTTACAAAATTTGACGAATCTCAAAATTTTTATCATGAAGAGAGCATACTAGAATTTTTTTATATGAAAGATCTGATTCTCAATGGTAACAATAACAAGTTTCTACTTCATATTACCTTAAAATTCTCAATCAAATATCTCGACGACCATACTTATTATTATTTTTTTGGGATTGAGGTATTCATATCCATCACAACATGTTCCCTTTGTTTAGCAAAAGTACACCACTTATTTCTTGGCTAAGTATAACACGTTTGACGTCAATGCTATTTCAGATTCTCTGTGGGTGTTTGTTTTGGGATGTGCTCATCCAGTCCATCCCCATCTCATTCATTTTCTGGATTTGCATCTTACATTCCATCCAAAATACACATATACTCAGTGTTCTAAAAGTTGTTAGTCACTAGTCGCTAGTCGGTCAGACCACTAGGGTCTAGCGACTAGAACGACTAGTCGAAAACACCTAAACGGTAATAAAATAAATAATTTAATAAATTAGTAATATATTATGCCTAAATTAATTTACTTTAATTGTCTATTTTGTAAGATTCCATGCAATTATTTATACAAAATTAAATTTATTGAACTTAATTATAAAATTATTATTTGTATTGATATTTTATTAAAAAAATTAGTTTGGGCTCATGAATTAAATTGATGAATTATTTGAGTTCAATTATAATTTTGTTACTCATTGAATTAATTAGAAGAAAAAATTTGGAGGTTCAAAATCAAATCATTTTTAATTTAATGATAATTGTATATCTTTGACTTGTTATTTTGATTTTCAATTTAGGGCTTGAATTTTTGGATTTTATGATTCAGCAATTTAAAAAAAAAAACAGTGCCTAGTCGGCGTCTAGACACCGAATAAAGGCCCAGACGTTTTTTTGGGCCGATTTGAGGTATAACGGGTCGGCCAAGGGCCGACTAGTCGGCCGACTTGGCCGACTTTTAGAACACTGCATACACTCCTATTATACATCTAAACACATATTTCACACAATTCAATAAAAATTACATCTACTTTATCATACAAATCAAATACTCTCTATGTCCCACTATAAGTTGCTCATTTTGTCATTTTCATATGTCCCTCTATATGTTGTTCATTTGTTTTTTTACCTTTTTTTTGGAAATTACTATTCATTTCTTTATTATTATTTACAATACTTTTTATACTATTTCCATTATTTTTTCATTTTTCTCCATCACATCACTTATACTTTTTCACTTTTTCCATCACATTACTTATACTTTTTTACTTTTACCTTAATTCGTGTGCCCAAACGCAACGAACAACTTATACCAGGACGGAGGGAGTATATATTTTATTATCTCTTTTTTATATATCACATATATGTTTTTATTTAATTTTCTCTTTCATAACAAATTTTTTTTTTATTTAATTCTCTCTTTCATATCAAATATATATTTTAGTTCGACAACTAATATAGAAATATAATTTTAGAATGATTATGTTTATTGGATGATATAATTTTGTATGGCGTAACAATAATACTATTATTATTTTGGAGTATAACAAGATCTCTACTATTATTATTTCACAAAAACTTATATGAACCATATTTTTAAGTGGGTAATATTCATATCCATATTTATTTTCGCGGGTCATTAACTAACTTCTTTATTACTCATGCATTACGCTACCCAACGAATTTTAAATTATTCATTACTTATGCATGTATACTGCCCAACGAATTTTAATTATTTTAGAAACATATCAATGTAAATTATTTGTCATATATACCCTCCCGAGAAATTTAAAAAAAAAAATTGCCTGAAAATTGTCATACATGCATAAATATTTTTTATTGTTATTTATTTAGAGCACATATTATAGATGGTAAAAATATATAATTGAGAAATTAATTTTCATTTGTAACACATGTTTGCCCAAATAGTAACACAAACTGGGGAACAAATATATGTTACTATTATAGCAAATGTGTGTTACAATCTTATAAAAAATTGTTATTTTGCATATATTCATTTGTTTTTATAGAATAAATAATTTTTAACATAATATAAGAGAAAAATCATGTGTGTTACTATAAGAAAACATATTGGTTTTTCATAAATATTTATTTATTTGTGTAGAAATAATTATTTTTTACGTAATAACACATTTAAAGGAATGATGATTAAATTAAAAAATACAATATTTATTCTTATAAAAATACATTTTCTCTTACAGTAACACGTATTTGCCCATATTGTAACACACATTTGCCCACATAGTAACACAAATTGGGGAGCAAATATATGTTACTATTAGAGCAAATGTGTGTTACAATGTTATAAAAGGTTGTTATTTTGCATATATTCATTTGTTTTTATAGAATAAATAGTTTTTAACATAATATAAGAGAAAAATCATATGTGTTACTATAAGAAAACATATTGGTTTTTCATAAATATTTATTTATTGATATAAAAATAATTATTTTTATATAATAACACATATAAAATAGTAAAAAAATATTAATATATGAATCAATATACCTAGATTTAAAAAAAATGATGATTAAATTAAAAAAACATATACTTATTCTTATAAAAGTATATTTTCTCTTACAGTAACACGTATTTGCTCATATTGTAACACACATTTGCCCATATTGTAACACAAATTGGGGGAGCAAATGTGTGTTACAATCTTATTAAATGTTGTTCTTTATATATATATATATATTCATTTATTTTTATATAATAAATAATTTTTCATATAACACAAAAGCAAAATGTGTGTTACTATAAGAAAATATATTATTTTCTCATAAATATTTATGAATTTTTTTTTTTTTTGTAGAACACACATTTATTATTAGATTGTATGAAAAATGTTATTTCTACAAAAACAAATGAATATATTTAAAGAAAATAACATTTAATCTAATTGTAACACACATTTTGCTTATTAGTAACATGCATTTGGTCAAATAGTAACATACTTGGGAGCGAAAAAATCTGAAATCATAGTTGCGATTTTTTTTTTTTAAAAGACCAAATCCGATCCGACCAGGTTAGGATCCGCGAATTTTTAATATGGTATGTTTCACACCGTGAAACGTTTCACATGAGTGTGTCTCTTATTATTTATTCGTTATTTGGTATTAAATATTTATATTGTGTTGTTTAATTATTTTTTATTTAGTTATTATTTATATATATACATAATTTATTATCAAATTATTTATTTATTATATATACTTACTTTATTATATATATTTATATAATTTCTATATTATTTATTATGTATTATTTTTATCAAATTTTTTATTTATTACATATAGACATAATCTATTATATATATACACAATTTTTACTCTATTTATTATCAATTTAAATTATCTAGAAATATTTAATATTAAGTTTGTATATTTTTTAAATTATTTATATATATAATTATATATATAAATTATTTATATATATAATTATATATATAATTTATTTATTATATATTACAAAAAAAATCAATATACAATCATTCAATCACTATTTCACTAACTAATAATAATAAAATAATACATTATCATCACAAAAAAATATTGATTTGACATAAAGTCTCATCCACTCTTACCACATCCAACTCAACCCAAACACATTTTTATTATTCACAAAGATTTGTCTCATCCATTTTTTTTCCATTCGGATGTGTTTCATCCACCTTCAGACAAAAAACAAACACTCACTCTTTGTTTAGCGAAAGTACATCAACTATCTCTTGGGTAAGTATAACATGTTCGATGTCAAGACTGTTCATACACCTCTAGCTTTGGGTGGCCAACTCAGTTTACACGATAGCTCGGGTCCAGTTGGTATTGTTTACTATTGTCAAGCTCTTGGGAGCCTTCAATATCTTTAATTCATCCATCCATACATGCATTTGTTGTCAACAAATTATCTCAGTTTATGCATGTCCCTTACTGTAACACATCGGGGTACAGTTAAGTGTCACTTTCATTATCTTGATAGCACCAAATATCTTGGTATCACTCTTTGACGTGACTTGTGAGTCACCACTCCTTTATATTTAACTGATGCTAACTGGGAAAAGGATAGGGATATTTAACTTGTGCTTATATTTTTTTCCTTGAGTCTAATCTCTACTGCGCTCTTCCGCTGAGGATGGGTATTGGTCTATTGTTGTTGAGCTGTCGAGGTTAAGTGAACACAATCAATAATAATTGAGTCTTATATTCGACTATCTTCTTGGGGCTATCTATTTGTATTCGAACACAGTCTTCCACTATTGAATAAAACATATTGTCATATATTATCACTTTGATCATGATCTTGTGAAGACTTTCCAAGTTCGAGTTGCATATGTTTGTTTGCTACTCAACTAGTTGATGCGCTCACCAAACCTCTCTCTAGCTTAACTTTTGCTTCTTGTGTTCAAGATTGAAATTATCGAACATGTTTAATCTTGAGGGGGTGTAATAGAAATGTTGTATATTTTATAAATGTATAATTTTATTGTATCCCATATTGAAATCTCTTTGATCAGTATAATCATTTGTAAGTATATTTATATTCTCTTGACATGGGAATAAATTATTACTTTCAGTTATTTTTCAGGGGCTTGACTAATGATGACATTTCTACGAGTAACATAAATTATGTAAGTTTAATCAACTATAATATAGATTTATAATTCATTAACAAACACCTTCATTTTCTTTTGTGTGCCTTAGTAAGAACATAGAGGAAAATTTAATTGAGTTCTCAATCTCTAAAACAATTGTACTCACCGATCCACCTACCTCTAGTATGCAACCAACATATTTATTAATGACTTCATAAGAAAATTGAACCGAGAGATTTGGGAAGAAATTCCTCCATATGAATTTTATAAATATGCAATATATTGGGGGTGGAATTTATTGAAGTATTATTCGAACTATTGTGGGATGTAAGCCATGTTTTTAGAAAGGGGTTTGGATAAGCTGGTTCAATCGAGGGCACTGTACAACTCAATATTGTGAAAATTTGTGGTTGGATCGATCTCCAGATTGATTAGGGCATTCCGCGAGTAGCAGATCTTTGGGAAAAAAATTATTTTTGGGTGTTATTAAAGTAAAAATGGAAGGACTTTTTCTTTAAAATACCTATAGGTGAAACCATGGCGTTGAGTTCTTGAAATAGGTAAACTGGTGCTTGATTTACGCATGCGACGGAAATGGCACTTGTTAGTAGCAAGTTCAAATTCATTTTTGGAGGAAGTAATGTGGTTACAATGTTAAATGTATGTTTATTTAATTTTTGTTGTAATTCATTCATAGAGAATAAGAACAAATGAGACAATTTTATACAAGATAAGTCCAATAAAAAGAGATTGAGCGAGTAAATAAGGAAGTAACAAATTAATCATCAATTTAATAGCTCCACAATTAATAACCAATAATGTGTTAATGAATCGATGAATTTTTCAACATGTAATCGATTTTCTAGTTCTGGATTGAGTCACAATCATTGAATAACTATGGACAAAAGGTAATAATATAGTTGGCTCCAGTTGGGCAGGTAAAAGTGCTAGTTTTATCATCATAAGCATAACTATATGCTTGAGGACAATGCGCCTTGAATATTTGCGAGTAGTTTGTAGGCTTACACGTGTCCGGAGTACCAAAGGCGCCGGTGCAACAATATTGTGGCTCATTGAAAGCAACACATGCACTCTTACAACCAACTACTGCGCCGTTGGACCCTTTAACTGCTAGGTCTAGTGGACAAGCTCCATTAATATCCGTCGGACAACTTGTTGTCGGACAACTTTCGCCGCCCACGGACACTGGGAGGTTGAATCCATCAACAAGGCTGACATCGTAGAAATCCAAACCATTAGCTCCGGCGAGGGTGAATTCAACTAAAGATGTCGGAGATGCCCCACCAGCGCCGTTGCATTCAATTTGGCCGGAGCCACAGTCACCACTTTGGCAAGTGAATTTGTCGGAGTTTGTGCATTCAGTTCGGGCCCAAAAGCGGCCTGACCATGGTGGTGGAATTATGACGTCTTTTTGAGCGTTTGGTGGTAGTTCAAAGCCAGTTGGAACTGCCGAACCTGTTCCTGTTAATGCTGATGACCATATTTTAAATCCACAATTGTTTTTCAGTGTGAACACAACTGAATTTGCCTCTGCAATGATTAAATAAATAAAATTAGAAAAATATTTGTCATTTTTCATATTTTGTTTATTTATAGAATTTCTCATTTTAAGTAGATTTTTTTTTTTTTACATTTTTACTTGGAAAATATACTTTTCCACTCTCTTCTTACCTTTTTTTTTTCATATTTAATTTATTTTTTAGCAATCTTAAAAAGTATATTTCAACAATTTGGTGTCAACAATGCCCGATTTTCGTGCCCAATCTTCATTATTATTTTGTCATAGAAAATTAAAATTTTTCCTAATTCTGACTTTTTTTTTTACCCCTAAAAACTTCTAAGTTAGAAACTTCTTGTAATTATAAGATTGAGTTGAAAATTTAAAATAAGGGGATACAAGGCAGATACTCGTATCAAAGACTCAAAGTAAATATAAAAGAGACAGAGAGCTTTCAACAAATTTCCAATGCAACCAACATATTTTCAATTTTGAAGGTAAAAAAATCATAATTGTGCAAAAATGATGAAATTAGACAAAAAATCTCCCAAAATAAAAAAAGTAAAACAAAATTAAGATTACCATAAACGTAGAATATGCCCAGAAGAAGAGAAACTGTGATGATAGTTCTCATTTTGATCTTCAATTAGTCAATATATTATATTGTTGTTTTTCTTCTGAAGTAATTAAGGAGTACGTATAATAGCATGTTATATATAAGCAGGAGTTGGCGGACCCATTAATAATGAAATCTCAAATATATGATAATTAATATTATTAATATTTAAGATTTATAGGCAATGTTGAAAATATCGATATTGATGGAAATATTGAGACTTTAATTTTGTGAAAAAAATTGATGGACATATCGATATTGAATATCGTTAAATTTAAAATAATATGAAAATTTTAATACAAATATTTAATACACTGTTAGGTTTTATATGAAAATGATTCATGGTAAGCTTATCAATAAATTGTTTTAAATTATCAAATACATGGTCAAATGTATCAGAGTATTCATCAGGAGTATCAAAAATTGGGGTCGGTAAAATTTATAAACAATTATAACATAATATCATTAATCCAAAATTTTAATACTTCTGACGAGATCTTTGATACATCTGATCAAATATTTGATACCTTAAAACTAGTTTATGGTAAACTTATAATGAACAATTTTCATACAAAACTTTACCTTAATAGTTAATACACAAATGTATCAAAAGAATTTTACCTTTTTGATAAGTTTACATAAAATACACTATATTTTAGTTTTTTTTAATCAAAATTTATTTATAATTTCTCGATATTTTAACAATATTAAGTTCAATTTATAGCAAAAATTAATTAATCGACATTGATATTGCTGATCGATATTTTTAAATTTTTTATAGATATCATGAAAATATCATTTATATCTAATATTATCAATATTGATAATCATGAAAAATGAATATACTATGAATATATTAGGAAAATATTGAGATATTTTCATCTTTAATCTATACTACCTAAATTAAATAAATACAAAACTTATATGAAACGTTTCACAGTGTAAAACATACCATATTCATAAAATTCGCGGATCCATGGCGGGGTTGAGTCGAATTTGGGTATTTTAATTCTCGCGCAAACACAATTTCTAGATTTTTTGCTCCCAGGTATGTTACTTTTTAGGCAAATGCATGCTACTTTTAGGCAAAATGTGTGTTACAATTAGACCGTATGTTATTTTTTACATATATCACTTGTTTTTGTAGAAATAACATTTTTTCATTCAATGTAAGAGCAAAATGTGTGTTATTATAAGAAAAAAACATTACATTTTCATAACTATTGTATATAAATAATTATTTTATTTTATAATAACACATATAAAATGGTAAAAATTATGTTATTACATGAATCAATATATCTAGCTTTAAGGGATGATGATTAAATTAAAAAATATATATATTGGTTCTTAGGAAAAATACATTTTATCATATAGTAACACATATTTGCCCATATAGTAACACAAACTGGGGAGCCAATATATGTTACTATTTGAGCAAATGTGTGTTACAATCTTATAAAAAGTTGTTATTTTGCATATATCATTTGTTTTTATAGAATAAATAGTTTTTAAAATAATATAAGAGAAAAATCATGTATGTTACTATAAGAAAACATATTGGTTTTTCATAAATATTTATCTATTTGTATATAAATAATAATTATTTTTATATAATAACACATATAAAATAGTAAAAATTGTATTAATATATGAATCAATATACCTTGATTTAAAGGAATGGTGATTAAATTAAAAAACACATACTTATTCTTATAAAAGTACATTTTCTTTTACAGTAACACATATTTGCCCATATTGTAACACACATTTGCCCATATAGTAACACAAATTGGGGAGCAAATATATGTTACTATTAGAGCAAATGTGTGTTACAATCTTATAAATAGTTGTTATTTTGCATATATTCTTTTGTTTTTATAAAATAAATAATTTTTAATCTAATATAAGAGAAAAATCATGTGTGTTATTATAAGAAAACATATTGGTTTTTCATAAATATTTATTTATTTGTATAGAAATAATTATTTTTAATATAATAACACATATAAAATAGTAAAAAGTGTATTAATATATGAATCAATATACCTAGATTTAAAAGAATGATGATTAAATTAAAAAACACATACTTATTCTTATAAAAGTACATTTTCTCTTACAGTAACACGTATTTGCCCATATTGTAATACAAATTGGGGAGCAAATGTGTGTTACTATTAGAGCAAATGTGTGTTACAATCTTATGAAATGTTGTTCTTTATATATATATTCATTTATTTTTATATAATAAATAATTTTTTATAAAACACAAAAGCAAAATGTGTGTTACTATAAGAAAATATATTATTTTCTCATAAATATTTATGAAAAAACAATTTTTTTTTTTATAATAACACACATTTATTATTAGATTGTATGAAAAAATGTTGTTTCTACAAAAATAAATGAATATATGTAAAGAAAATAACATTTAATCTACTTGTAACACACATTTTGCCTATTAGTAACATGCCTTTGGCTAAATTATAACATACCTGGGAGCGAAAAAACTGGAATCATAGTTGCGATTTTTTTTTTAAAAAAAAAGACAAAATCCGACCTGACCCGGTTAAAGATCCGCGAATTTTAATATGGTATGTTTCACACCGTGAAACGTTTCACATAAGTGTGCCTCTATATTTTATTATCTCTTTTTTATATATCACATATATGTTTTTATTTAATTTTCTCTTTCATAACAAATATTTTTTTATTTAATTCTCTTTCATATCAAATATATATATTTTAGTTCGACAACTAATATAAAAATATAATTTTTAGAATAATTATGTTTATTGGATGATATAATTTTGTATGGCGTAACAATAATACTATTATTATTTTGGAGTATAACAAGATCTCTACTATTATTATTTATTCGTTATTTGGTATTAAAGATTTATATTGCGTTGTTTAATTATTTTTTATTTAGTTATTATTTATATATATCCATAATTTATTATCAAATTATTTATTTATTATATATACTTACATTATTATATATATTTATATAATTTCTATATTATTTATTATATATATAAATTTTTATCAAATTATTTATTTATTACATATACTGTTGATAGAATTTCGTAATGATGTATTTAAGTGGTTGTTATAACAAGTAATTCTACCAAACAATAATCTAAGAAATATGTGTTCTTGAGCGGATGATATAGAGAGAGAAAGTGAGAGCTTAGAGAGAGAAAGTGATTGTGTATTATTAGAACTTGGAGAGAGGAAGATACAAGAGGGACATATTTATAGGCTAGCATGTGTGAGGTGGTACCTTGTGGGCCTATTTGGCCTTAGGTATTGACAAGTATCCTTAACACTTGTCTTAGTTCACCATCATACTGCTTTTACAATGTTTGTCCTACTACATTCCCACTTGCCCTTTATACACACGTTGCCTATCATCTCTAACTTCGGCGAGCTTCTAGGCGAGCTTCGATGCCTTGTATTGTTTCGAGAGCAATGTAGTGGTGGACTCTCGCTTGGTCCCTATGAGCGTGGGCGAGCTTCCCTTCGAGTGGGGAAGCTCGCCAACAAGCATCTCTCTCCTGGCATAATTGGCGGTTGGACCTGGTCCCTCGGGAGCTAGGGCGAGCTTCTTCCTTGCTTCGCCGAGCTTCCCTGTGTTGGCCTTGATCCGAGCTGATGATGTAGCATCTACACAAGCCGGCGACCTTCTCAGCCTTAAGATAATTCCATGATTATTCTTAGGTAGTTCGCCTATCAACATTTGCCCCCCAGCTCGCTCACATCATGATATTTCTAATGTGTGAGCGAGCTAATTTGTCTCTGTGGACGAAGGCTCAAATGTTGGTGAACTATTTCTTGGTGAGGTGCCGAGCTATCAAGCAAGCTTCATTGTGGGGGTTTGAGCGCTGACGCAGAGGCGAGATTCAAGGCATCGTGCACGCCTTTTCAGGCCTCATTCCCGCGCCCATGATGGTTAAACTTTCAAATCTTTGCACATTGGACCTCAGACTTCTCAGAAATCGCGGCTCGCCCCGACGTCTATAAATAAGAGAAACCGAATTCATTTTCCACTTTTACACTTTCGATTTTCTCGAGCTTTTCCCGACGATTGTTTTTCCTTGCGTCCGACGGATTTTCAAAGGCTCCTCAAGGTAGAACCCGATTTCTTCTTTCTTTACTCCTTTCTTTTTGCAAATTTATTCTTTACATCCCTCTTTTCTCGATTTCTTCAAGCTTCTGGGAACTCTGAATGTTTCCGGCGGCTTCTCGATTTTTCTGATTACCTTCATCCCGCAACTCCGGTAACCGAGACTTTTGGAATATTTAAGAACCTTTTGAACCTCGCTCAAATTATGTCGACCCAATCATCGAGCGAAACCCTTTTGAACCTAACCCCGAGAAACAACCTATGACAGACGGTTGCCCCATTCCTCAAATAACCCTGATTGTTATAGAGTCTGGGTCTAAGGCTAACTCAGTAGCTCGCCCAACTAGTGGCGAGCTATTGGGCAAGGTTCGATCCGAGCCAGTTGAGAAAGCCACCAGTTCCGTCTATCGCGAGGTTTGGGAGGACAAGGAGGAGGTCACCCCTGAAAAGAGAGAGGCTAGTGGTAACGAAGGCGGCGGTGAAGAGGTCACCGAGGTTGAGGAGGAGGTCGCTGAGGTGGGTGACCAAGGGGGCGACCTTGAGGAGGTCACAATTGAGTGGTTCCGCTCCATCGATTTCCCGGAGCCTCAGCTGATCGAACATCAGGTCCCCCCCGACATCATTCATCCATTCGATTGGGAGGAATACGTCGCCTAGCACGTGGCGAGCTTCCCACCTCCCGAGTGAACTTACAGAGATGCCACGAACAAGTCTGACTATAAGGCGAGCGAGGTTAAGAGTGTTATTAATGAGTACCAGCTTTCCCAGCTCCCCGAAAGGTATCAGATCCCCCTCGACATATTCCTATACGCCTCGAAAAAGAAAGAGCGAGCTGATGCACCTCCGGCGGGGTTGACTGCCATAAACGTTCATACCCTTGAGGCCGGGCTTACATTGCCCCTGCACCCGATCATCGGCCAATTTTTGCTCGACAACAACCTCGCCATTACACAGCTCACCCCTAATGCTTGGAGCAGTTTGTTGGCGGCGTTGGCGATCTTCAGACTGGAGGGGTATGAAAACCGGTTGACCACGACAGAGCTCAATGAATTGTTTACTGTGACCCGGCAAGTAAACGATGGCAAGGGGTATTACTACCTCAAAGCTCATCCGAGAGAGAAGTTTTTGGGGATCCTACCGAATAAGGTCCGTGATTGGAAGCAGCAATTCATCTTCATGGGCGGCGATTGGCGAGCTTCTACCAACTACTCCAGACGAGGAGGGCAAATTTTTTCTCCTAAGGAATATGGAAAAGCTAGCAGTAGGTCGCCTCTTACGGTGTGCGTGGGTCGAATTAGATTTACTAATCTAATTTCCTTTTTTTTGCAGGTTTGGAGCACCACAAATCTAGCTGCGACAAACCTGAGTTATCGGTTGAATTCGACCTAGTGCGGGCTGTTTGTTATTTGAGGAGCCAGGAGGATCAAGACGTTGCCCATCTTTGTCAACATCATTGTCTCAGACTCGCTGGGCTTCACACTTTGCCGCATCATCTCACCGTACGAGGTCCTGAGCTCCCAGGTTTACAACTTACTGAAGCTCGTCGATTAGGGGTGGAGATAGCTCGCCAAGATGCTAACCCTATTCTTCAACTTTTGTAGGTGGCGACTGGGTCGCATTTCCAACCGTTGAGATCCCCGAAGCTTATCATACACTAGCTCGCAGGTTTTCCATGGCCCCCCTCGCCCCAATATATTGGCTCTGCCTTCAACCCTCGCACTCGAGGCGAGCAAGAAAGCAGAGCTCGCCACGAAGAAGGGAGACACCGACGGCTCCGGGACTCAGAAGGGGTCAACTAAAGCCCCTGCCAAAAATCCTGCTCCCGCCAAGGCACAGCAGGTCGCCCGGACCCACGGAGGAGGTAGGCGAGGTTCGGCCACGCCTGAACGAGCTCTTCATCAATCAAAGAGGAGCCTTCACCGTGGTGACGGGTCTTGGGCTGGCGAGGTCGATGCACAAGCTCGCAAGAAAGCTCGGACTCTCCTTCACGATGAGGAGGAATCTGAGCAGGCCGAGCTAGCTGACAACAGGTCGGCACAAGGAGGATCAGCCCACTAGACTACTCCCTTGGCGATTGCACCTCTACAAAGGTCGCCCCCGTCCCCATCTCCCTTCGGAGTACAAGTAGTGGACGACAAGATCCTAGGCTGGGATCCTGAGCGAGTCCAGTAAGTAGCTCGCAAACTTGGTTTCATTTTTTTTTTCTTTTTTGTATTTTCATCTCTTTTTAACCAAGTGCTCTAACTTCGCAGCTACGCTTCCATTGCCTATCCTCATAGGCATGAGACTCTTCACTCCTATGAGAGGTCCCGCTCCCTCACCTCCATGAGCAATCTTCTCGCCGGTCTTACTCGGAACACCGTAAGTGAGGTGCCGAGGTATTGGTCTTCCCCCCAATTGGCGACCATCGAGGGGCAAAACTTGATTGAAAATGCCCGGCTCTCGATGCATTATGCGAGTGGGTTGCTCCTCGCCAACCAAAGGGTGATTGACCAGGCAACTGAACAGGAAGCAGTTCGCCAAGAAAAGAACGCGATCCTCCTCAAGATGGTGGAGTCACTTGACAAGGTCAAAAGGTCGGTGTAGCTCGCGGAAGAGAAGGTCGCGACATCCTTGGCTGCTGAGAGAAGCGGCCTCGAGCAACTGGGTGAGCTCCAAAGGAAGTTCGCTGCAATCCAGCGTAATGCTGATGCCCTCATTAAGACAAATGAGGAAGAGTTCGCCCAGAAGCTCGCAGATAAGGAAGGCGAGCTCACGTTGGTTAGGAAGGAGCTCGACCTGGAGCGGGGCTTGTTCAAAACTGCCGATGAGGAGTGTACAAAGCTCAAAGAAGAACTCTCGGCAAAAATCAACGAGGTCGCTGAGCTTCATAATGACGCCACTCCCTCAGCGAGCTTGAATGTCGTAAGGGCCGAGGCCTCTGACAAGGGGTTTGTTCAGTGTTACGCCGAGGTCCTTAGGACAATATGGTGGGTGCGGGCTCACAAGGATGACGAGGTCCCAGCCGTGGTGGGTGACTTTAAAGACTGTTTGGACAAGGCTCCCTTCCCTGATTAGACCGAGTTGGACATAGGTGACCTTCCAGAGCTCGGAATCCCTCTCAACTTTGTTCCGGCATGTTTCAAAATTATAAATACTATGCCCGTGCCGGAATTGAACGTCGCGGAGGAGGGGGTAGTCGACGAAGGGGAGCGAACTCCCCCCACCATGGAGCAGCTCCAAGATGCCTGCGGAGATGCAATGTACGACCCTAGCGAGCTTGACACCAGTGGATGCACTGGCAACATCACTATCTTGCCTAGGCTCTCTCCTCAAGATCGCCAGGCTGTTGGTACCGAAGTTACCCCTGAGGTCGCCCATCCTGAGGCCACCACTGCCGAGGTTCCTGCCAATGCTTCCTCCACTCCAACTCCCGAAGCCCCCGTAGCTCCTGAGTCTTAGCTTTTCCTAGCTTTTCCTTCGCTTTCTTAGTGTAGCCTTTTGTAATTTCTTTTTGTTAGAGTAGTTGAAGCCCTCCGGGCTCGTATAGCTCACCCAGAAGGAGCTCTTTTTGTAGTTTAAAGACGGTCAGCTAGCCGACCTTTTTGGCTAGCACTGCTTCTTATACTAGGAAAATTTTCAAGTTTTCTTTTTATTTGAAAGTTTCTCAAGTACTTTTGAACGAAATTCGATTCTTTTGCTTCAACTTTGTTTATTTACTTTTTCACACACGTTATATCTTTGATTGACTCATTTTTATATTTTTGGTACTTATTTGTTCGTCTTATTCTACTTTTGAGAATCGAATCGTTCATTTTATGTCGCTTAGGACTACGAATCGTACCTTCGTTTGATTAGTACGTATTCTTCGTCTTGCACCACTTAGGGTCGTGAATCGCTCGTCTTAAACCACTTGGGGTGGCGAGTTGTACTTTGTTTAATTCACTTTGGGCGATTGGGTCCCGCGAACCTTGCCTTAGACGTTTTAGCTGTCTTTTTTGTGAATTTTTCTAACTAGGGGCAGTATGTGCTTAGTGATCCTTTAAGAAGGACACCTTAGCTAACCTGGGGCACTTTGGCCTTTGCCTCTGAGCCTTTAGATTATAACGTTCGGGACCTTGGTCCTTGTGTATTACGAAGCTTCGAACAGTTGACATTTTCTTGGAAAATTTCTAACTTCACTTAGTAACGTAATTTACATTGGTTACTATCAACATTTCTGATGCGAACCTTCAGCTAGTCTATTATAAAATCTCGTTTTATTGGTAAAATTTCTTCAAATGTGCCGCACTCCACGTGTATGACGAGGCATTTCCTTCTCCTTCTTCGAGGTCATATGTACCGTTTGCCCAGGCTGCGGTAACCAGGAATGGTCCTTCCCAATTTGGTCCAAATACACCCGGTGGGATTGTCAGTTTCTTCCTTAGCACTAAATCCCCAACTTTAAACTTTCGATCTCGAACCTGGGAATTATAGTACTTCTCCGCTCTACGCTTGTAGGTGGTATTCTTCATTTCTGACGAAGCTCTTGTTTCTTCAATCAGATCTTTTTCAACTGCCAAGGCTTCATCGTTCTTTCCTTCGTCAAACCCAACCACCTTCCAAGTCCTATTCTGGACTTCCACCGGTACTACTACTTCTGTCCCGAAGGCCAAGGCAAACGACATTTCTCCGGTACTTGCCCGGTACGATATTCTGTAAGACCACAGAACCTCCGGAAGTTCGTCTGCCCAACTTCCTTTCTTGTCTTCAAAGCGGATCTTCAATATATGCTTCAGAATTTTGTTAACCGCCTCAACCTAGTCGTTCGACTGCGGATGGTACGGAGTTGAGTAGTGCTTCTTGATGTTCCAAGAACTACAAAATTCTCTCAACTTCTGGCCATCGAACTGCCTTCCGTTGTCCGTTATGATTGATTGTGGAAGTCCGAACCGGCAGATCAAACTCTTCTTTATAAAACCGATCATCCTTTCTTGCGTTATTGTTGTGAGCGCCTCGGCTTCAGCCCATTTGGTGTAATAATCTACTGCTACAACAACAAACTTTACACCACCTCTGCCAGGTGGAAATGGGCCGATCAAGTCGATACCCCATTTTACAAACGGCCACGGGCTGAAAACTGACTTTAGTTGAGTAGCTAGGGAGTGGATATTAGGTGTGAAAAGTTGACACTTTCAGCACTTCCGTGCGAAGCTAGTGGCATCTTTGCGAAAGGTGGGTCAGTAGTACCCTTGTCTGATTGTCTTGTATGCAAAAGCTTGCCCCCCAGCGTGACTTCCGCAAATTCCCTCATGGATTTCTTCTAACATCTCAAACCCTTGCTTTTTAGATAAGCATTTGAGTAGGGGTAGAGAGAATCCACGTTTGTAGAGTTGGCCATCCACCAACGTATATCTGGCTGCTTGCTTCACTAGCCGACTAGCTTCCCACGTATCTTCAGGAATTGTTCCGTCCTTTAAGTATTTTTGGATCGGAGTACACCAATCTTCACTATCTTCATCACCTTCCTGCCCCCCACTCGAGGTCTGATTTACTTTGTAATCGGACGTTGAGGGGTTCTTCAGTTTGGTGACTACTACCTCAGTAACTTCTACTTCGCCGTTACTAGTAGCTAGTCGGGCTAGGGCATCTGCTTGCGTGTTTTCTAACCTTGGTATCTGATTGATGTAAACCTGCGTAAACATTGAGATCAGATGTGCCGCTGTCTTCTGGTACGTCATCATTTGCTGATCTTTTGCCTCGTACTCCCCCCGGACTTGGGATATTATTAGCTGAGAATCTCTGAAAATCTGAAGATTGGTTGCCCCCACAACTAATGATAACATAAGTCCGGCTATTAGGGCTTTGTATTCTGCCTCGTTGTTGGTTGCTCTGAATTCGAACCGAATCGCAGAGGTGAAGACTTGTCTGTCTGGACTAATCAGAACTACACTGGCTCCTGCTGCTGTGCTAGTTGATGATCCGTCAACATAGAGGTGCCACAGAGCTATACATCCCCTTGTCGGATCTTGCGGGCTCGATTATAAAATCGGCGAGCGCTTGTCCCTTGATCGCTATTCGGGGTGTGTAGGTTATTCCGTACTGGCTAACTTCTAGTGACCATTTCAACAAGCGTCCCGCAGTGTCCGGCCGTTTCAATATTTGTCATAGCGGGAATGTCGTCAACATCTCTACCCGATGGTCGAAGAAGTAGGGCATCAATTTTCTAACACTCATCACCAGTGTGTAAGGTAGCTTCTCCGTTGGGGTATACTGCAACTCAGCTTCGTGTAAAACTTGGCTCACGTAGTACACTGGTAGGTGTGTTTTCGCCTCTTCTCGAACCAGGATGGAGCTAATTGCAACCTCCGACGCAGCAAGGTACAGGTACAGCTTCTCGCCAGGTACCAGTTTTGAAAGGATTTCAGTGTTTGCCGGGTATGCTTTAATATCTTCGAAAGCTCCTTGGCATTCGTTCGTCCATTTGAAGTGGTTTTTAAGGTGAAGCTTGTTGGCTTTGGCTACTTCCTTATATCTGTGTGTGTTCACCTTTATCGCCTAAAAAAATGGACGGTTTCGATCACCAGACCTGGAGATAAACCTGTTTAAAGCTGCCATGCACCTGGTCAATCTTTGAATTTTTTGCACATAGTCGGCGCACTCATTTCGATTATGCACTTGACCTGCGTCGGGTTAACTTCTATTCCCCGTTGGCTCACCAGATGTCCCAGGAACTTCCCCGAATGTACACCGAAGCTACTTTTCTTGGGGTTTAACTTTATATTGTAGTGGTGTAGTATGTCGAAGGTTTGCTTTAGGTGGTCAAGGTGGTCCTCCTTTCGCAAACTCTTGACAACTATGTCGTCCACATATACCTCCATAGATTCGCCGATGTGTTGATCGAACATCTTATTTACCAACCTTTGGTAGGTTGCCCCGGCGTTGATAAGTCCGAACGGCATCCTTTCCCAGCAATACATATTTTTGTTGGTGTAGAACGCCGTATGTTCCTGGTCATCTGGGTGCATTGCTATCTGGTGATAACCCATAAAAAAATGTCCATGAATGTCATCATCTCATGGCCTGCGGTGCTATCTACAAGCTGATCAATGTGGGGTAGTGGGAAGTTATCTTTCGGGCATGCCTTGTTCAGGTCCGTGAAGTCGATGCATAGTCTCCAAGCTCCGTTGGACTTTTTCACCAGAACCGGGTTCGTGACCCACTGCGGACATAAGGCTTCCTTGATCAGCTTGTGGTCCAACAGTTTCTCAACCTCGGTGGTCAGGGCAGCGTACTTGTCTGGTCCATACTTCCTTTGCTTTTGGCGGACAGGTCTCCTTGCCGGATCTATGTTGAGCTTGTGATAGGTGTGTTCCAACGGGATTCCTGCCATGTCTTAATGGGATCAGGCAAATACGTCCAAGTTGGACATCAAGAATGGCTCCATCTTTGACCGGTACGGTTCTGGCAACTCGGAACCTATGAAAAGTTCCAAGTCCATCGCGATTGCTGTCAATTCCTCCATGGGGGTGGTCTTTCTCTTCTGGCTTTTCCACCTCGGGTCGTTGATGAACTCATCATATTCCTCCCGTGGCATCCGCGCAGATTCATGGCCTATGCGTGGTTCGAAGTCATCAGCTTCGCCTTGAACTTGGGTAGGTTCACCAACTTGCACTGGCTCTGATAGTCCATCAACTTGGGATGGTTCCACAACCTGGGGAGCTGGGTCAACCTCCATTGGCACTGGTTCATGACCTCCCGCGGGTTCTCCATCTTGGACTTCGTCAACCACTTCCATGGGCGCAGGTCGCGGATCTTGCACTGGTTCCCGCACTTGGTTAGTTTGGGTTTCCTCCACTTCTTCCATGGGTGCCGATTGTGCCTCCTGCGCAGGTTTCGATACTTGGTCAGGTTCCGGTAGGTCGCCTACCTCCATCAACTCAGTTTCTGTCGAGATGATGTCTAGGATGTTCGGCTCATCTGCCGGAATCTGTATATCTTCTTCAAGGATGTGCACCTGCGTTACAGATTTCCTGACTCGGCCATCATTGATTTGGAGCAAACATTCACGGGCCTTCTTCTGATCTCCTTTAATGGTCCCGGCACCTTTTGGAGTTGGGAATTTTAGACAGTAGTAGTAGGTCGAACACCCCGCTTTGAATTTATTAATAAACGAGCGGCCAAGGAACCCGTTGTACGAGGACTGCTGGTCGATAACAAGAAAATCTATTAACCTAATCAGTCTTCGCTCCGGGTCCTCGGCCGATACAAGCTGGACGCTCAACCTGATACTACCTAAGGGGACGGTTACAGCATCTCCGAACCCCACTATCCTAGAATTACTAGGTTCTATGTACGACCCAAAATCACCTAAGGTGGATTTGAAGAGGATGTTGGTGAAGGCGCCGGTGTCCACAAGAAGCCTGTGAACTCGGACGTTCATGATGTTGGCGCTTATCACCAACGAGTCATTGTGGGGCGTCAGGATCCCCTCCAAGTCCGCCGAAGAGAATGTCACCTCATCAGTGGGTTGTGTGGCGGGCTTGGAACTGGAGCTGCCTTCATGAACCTGATTTATGGCTCGGACTTCGGCCTTCCTCTATCTTTTGGAAATGGAGGATCTCCCATCTTGTAGACCTCCGGCAGCTCCTATCACTTCCTCGAGAACCAGGAGTTCTCTGGTAGGCTCTAGGTTTTGCTGAGGTTGGGGAAGTGCCCTTCGCCTATGTTGAGGGCCACATCGGTCCTCGTCCTCCTCCTCATCCTCCGACACCCCCTCCTTTCGACCCTGGTTCTCTTTGCTGGCGCCTTTTTGATGAACTCGGCTAGCTTCCCATCCTCGTAGAATTTCCACATCTGTTTGAGGAGGTCTCGGCATTTGCTGGTGAAGTGGCCGATCGACTGGTGGTAGGCACAGTATTTGTTCCGGCACTGAGTGGCGTCGATGGCACCCACCGAGATCATAAAGTCTACATACTTGGCCAGGTGGACTTTCGGGTCAGATTCTCCTTCGTACGCCGACATCACCGGGAATTGGATTTTCTTTTGAACTGGTGTTCTGAGGATGACAGGTGCCAATGGAGATGCGGAGAGAGTGGTGGCGTCAGGTCTGCCAGATTTGGCTGCTACTTGCATTTGTAGCATCTCGACGGCCTTCTTCAACGTGGCCAGCTCGTTGTTGTGGGACACCTTCTGTGGAGGCTGTTCGAAGGTCGTGCACCTCGTGGACACACATCCTCGCGGTGCCTCGCTCTGGGGTGACCCTTCCGCGATGGGCCGGAACTGGCGCCCGCCATTGGGGCCCAACCTATTAGCTGCGGGCCTTCTCAATCGGTCATGGACGGACCTACGAGGTCTGACTCCCCCCTCTGGGATGTAGCAGGGGCCGCTGTTCGTTCATTCTCTCCGTATCTCGGCCCCAACCTGCCTTGGAGGACCTCCCTTCTCTGCGATTGATGAGTGGCAGATACTTCCGTATAGGCTAAAGCTCGCCCATCATGCGGACCTGGTCCCTCCGCCACTTTGGCCTTCCCAGCGCGCTCCCTGTACTGGCGAGCTTGAGCAGAGCTCACCTCTTGCTCAGTGGGAAGGTCGCTGTATTGACCCAGGGTCTGGGTGCCCTAGGTCGGCCTTGTCTGCTCCCTGGTCTCATTAGCTGGAGCTCGGCGGGGCACTAGGGCGAGCTCATCGTGTTGTCTTTGCTGCAACCTTTGCAGGGTGACAATTGTGCGTTGGAGCTCGTCGGGGTTATTGGCGAGGTACCTCAGGGCGGGGTTTAGTTCTTCCTGAGTTACTGAAACTCGTTGGGAAGGTCGCGAGACGTTTCTCTTCTGGGGAGCTCGGTGCTAGGTTTCCCCGTCAACCTGGTCTTGGTTGTTTCCCTTCCACCTCCTGGTAGTTGCCAAGGTTTGTTCCTTTGACATGGTTTGGTCTCCAGGGGAAGGTCGCTTAGTCCGTCGACTTCCAGTTATGGTGATTTTGCTCAGGTTTTTGTCTAGCCTTACATGCAACAAATTACCCAGAATCTGGTTTATTCGTGTGTGTTGATAGGTGAACTTAACCCAAGTGGTCAACACAGGGAAGCTCGGCGAGGTAGGTGAGAACCTCGCCCAAGCTCCCTGTGGGCCGAAAGTGAAGAATAGTTGCATCAGGGGAGAGAGGATCATAGGCTAGCTTCCTCATTGGGAAGGAAGCTCGCCCCTACTCATGAAGGCCAGGCACGAGTCCAACGCTACATCGTTCACAAAATCAGCACAAGGCAACGAAGCTCGCCTAGAAGCTCACCCAACACGAGGGATCAGGGCTGCAAGTGTTTAGATAGAGCATATATGTAGTAGGACGAAGCATTGTAAAAGGTGCACGTTGAGGGACCTAGACGAGGGTCAAGAACCCTCGTCAACACCAAGAGCCCAATAGGCTCATAAGGTGCCACCTCACACTTGCACACCTATAAATAGGTCTCTCTTGTAATTCTCTAGGAACAACTTAATCATAATACACTTATACTTTCTCTCTCTAAACTCTCTACTTTCTCTCTCTATCTTATCCCTCAAGAACACAAAACCTTGGATTATTGTTTGATAGGATTAACACATTATAATAGCCACATAACAAACACCGTTAGTAAATTCTATCAACAATTTGGCGCTAGAGGAAGGGTCTAGCACAAAAAATTTGAGAGCAAATAGTGAGAGTTGTTTGAAGATTTGAAGGTGTTCTTGACCAAAGTTCGAGAACACTTGAAGATTCACACATATTTCCACCCTTTAAGCAAAAACCCAGATTTCCGGGCAAAAACCCAAAATTTCGGGTCCATAAATTCTGCCCAAAAGATTTTTAAACGCACACGTGTACACGAATAAACCAGATTTTGGATAATTCATTACACGTAAAGCTAGACGAAAACCCGGGCAAGTTCACCCTGGCCGGAAGTCAGGAACCTCGACGACCTTCCCCCAGCGGAAACCTAAAATGCCTAAGGAACAGACCTCGGCGAACACCCGGAGGCGGAAGGAGGGCAACCAGGACCAGGCCGAGGGGGAGACCTCGCACCGAGCTCCCCAAAAAAGTAATGCTCCGCGACCTCCCCAGCGAGTTTCAGTAACTCATGAGGAGTTAAACCCCGCCCTGAGGGACCTCGTCAACAACCCCGACGAGCTCCAATGCAAAATTGCAACCCTGCAAAGGTTGCAACAAAGAAAGTTCGACGAGCTCACCCTGGTACCTCGGCGAGCTCTAGCCACCGAGGCCAGGGAGCAGACGAGGCCAACCCAGGGTACCCAGACCCGGGGAGAGTACATTAACCTCCCCACTGAGCAGGAGGCGAGCTCAACCCAAGCTCGCCAGCATCGGGAACTTGCCGGGAAGGCCAAGGTGGTGGAGGAGCCAGCCCCGCATATTGGGCGAGCTTCGGCCTATACCGAGGCATCCGCCACCCACCAGTCACTGAGGAGGGAGGTCCTCCAAGGCCGATTGGGGCCAAGATGTGGGGAGAACGAACGAACAGCAGCCCCAACTACATCCCAGAGGGGAGAGTCGGACTTACAGCCTCGTAGGTCCACAACTGACAGGTTGGGCCCGATTGGCGGGCGCCAGTTCTGGCCCATAGCGGAGGGGTCACCCTAGAGTGAGGCACCTCTAGGGCGTGCGTCCACGAGGCATACGACTTTCGAGCAACCTCCACCGGAGGTGACCCACAACGACGAGGTGACCTCGCTAAGAAAGGCCGTCGAAATGCTACAAGCGCAAGTAGCGGCCAAATCTGGCGGTCCTGATGCCACCACTCTCCCCACGTCTCTATTGGCACCCGCCATCCTCCGAGCACCGGTCCAAAAGAAAGTCCAATTCCCGGTGATGTCAGTATACGAAGGCGAATCTGACCCGAAGGTCCACCTGGCCAAGTATGCAGACTTTATGATTTCGGTGGGTGCCACCGATTCCACTCAGTGTCGGAACTTCCCGCTGACCCTTGGGGACCGAGCTCACCGCTGGTTCTCATCAATCGCCCCGGGGTCAATCCACTCATTTGGCCAACTCTCGTGGGAGTTCTTGGCCCACTTCTCCGGGTTTGGATCCTACCTTACCCAGAAGCACCGACTCCCCAACATCCACCAGGGTGAGAACGAGATCGACCAACAGTATCTGGAGAGGTTCGATAAGATACTCTTGGAGGGTGAGCCGGTGAGCGAGGATACTAAGATCATCGCTGTGATGGCCGGACTGAGGAAGGGCACCGAGCTCTGGAATGAGATACACCTGGCATGCTCGAACATTTACGCCGAATTTCGGCACAAAGTCAGGGTGTTCGTCGCTATGCAGGAGGCCCTCCTGAAAGAGGTCGGTACCTCAGAGGAAAGGAAGCCCTATGGGAAGAAGTCCGAGGGCACATACAAGGCTCCCCGAAACTTGAAAGCTTTCGGCGACGGGGACGAGTTCAAGGAGAAACTCAACCAGGTCCTCACTGTCTCCGTCGACCATGTCTTTACCGCGGTTAAAGATAAAACCTTGCTGGAAGAGCCGAGGAGGATCCGCCAGGACCGCACAAAGCTCAACCCTAACAAATACTGTGCCTACCACCAATCGATCGGCCACTTCACCAGCGAATGCCGAGACCTCCTCAAGTAACTGTGGAAATTTTACGAGGATGGGAAGCTGGCTGAGTTTGTGAAAAATGCATCGGCAAAGAGATCCAGGTTTGAGAGGAGGGAAGCCTCTGATGACGAAGAGGAGGACGCGGGCCAACGTGGTCCTCAACATAGGCGAAGGGCACCTCCCCAACCTCAACAAAACCTGGAGCCTACCAGAGAACTCTTAGTTCTCGAGAAAGAAATCGGAGCTGCAGGAGGTCTCCAAGATGGGAGATCCTCAATTTCCAAAAGACAAAGGAAGGCCGAGGTCCGGGCCGTAAACCAGGTTCAGGAAGGCAGCTCCAGCTCCAGGCCCGCCACACAACTCACTGATGAGCTGACATTCTCGTTGGGGGACTTGGAGGGGGTACTGACGCCCCACAACGACTCATTGGTAATAAGCGCCAACATCATGAACGTCCGAGTTCACAGGCTACTTGTGGACACCGGCGCTTTCACCAACATTCTCTTCAAATCCACCTTAGATGCCTTAGGTGATTTTGAGTCATATATAGAGCCTAGCAATGCTAGGATATTGGGGTTCGGAGAAGCTGTAACCGTCTCCCTAGGTACTATTAGGTTGAGCATCCAACTTGTATCAGCCGAGGACCCGGAGCGGAGACTGACTAGGCTAATAGATTTCCTTGTTGTCGACCAGCAGTCCTCCTACAACGGGTTCCTTGGCCGCCCCTTTTTCAATGAATTCAAAGTGGCGTGTTTGACCTACTACTACTGTATAATATTCCCAACTCCAAAAGGTACCGGAACCATAAAGGGCGACCAGAAAAAGGCCCGTGAATGTTTGCTCCAAATCAAAGACAGCCAGGTCAGGAAATCTGTAACACAGTTTCAAATTCTTGAGAAGGATGTGCAGATCCCGACAGACGAGCCAAATATCCTAGACATCATCTCAACGGAAACCGAGATGATGGAGGTAGGCGACCTGCCGGAGGTTGACCAAGTCACAGAACCTATGCGAGACACACAACCGGTGCCGATGGAGGGGGTGGAAGAAACCCAAAACAACCAAGTGCAGGAACCAGTGCAAGATCAGCAACATGCGCCCATGGAAGTGGTTAGCAGGGTCCAAGATAGAGAACCTACGAGAGGTCGAGAACCGATGCCAATGGACATTGATCCAACTCTCCAGGTTACAGAACATCTCCAAACTGACGAACCCCCGGAGGTATTGACAGTTGAGGAACCTGTCCGAGTTGAAAACCAAGCTGATGATCTCGAACCACGCCTAGGTCACGAACGTGCGCAGATGTCACAAGAAGAGTGGGATGAGTTCATCAGCGATCCGAGGTGGAAAAGTCAGAAGAGGAAAGCCACTCCCATAGAGGAATTGACGGCACTCCCGGTGGACCCAAAAATGGACTTGGAACTCTTCATAGGTTCCGAGTTGCCAAAACTGTACCGGTCGAGGATGGAGCTATTTCTGATGTCCAACCTGGAAGTGTTTGCCTGGTCCCATGAAGACATGACATGAATCCCTTTGGAGCATGCTTGTCACCGACTCAACATAGATCAGACAAGGAGGCCCGTCTGCCAGAAGCGAAGGAAATATGGACATGACAAATACGCAGCCCTGACCACCAAAGTTGGGAAACTGTTGGACAACAAACTGATCAAGGAAGCCTTATGTCAGCAGTGGGTCGCGAACCCCATCCTGGTGAAGAAGTACAACGGAACGTGGAGACTATGTATCGACTTCACGGACCTAAACAAGGCGTGCCCGAAGGACAACTTCCCACTACCCCACATTGATCAGCTTGTAGATAGCACCACGGGCCACGAGATGATGACATTTATGGATGCTTTTGTGGGCTATCACCAGATAGCATTGCACCCGGATGACCAGGAACATACGACGTTCTACACCAACAAAAACATGTATTGCTGGGAAAGGATGCCATTCGGACTTATCAACGCCGGAGCAACCTACCAAAGGTTGGGGAATAAGATGTTCGACCAACACATCGGCGAATCCATGGAGGTGTACGTAGATGACATAGTTGTCAAGAGTTTGCCAAAGGAGGATCACCTTGACCACCTAAAGTAAACCTTCGACATACTACTCCACTACAACATGAAGCTAAACCCCAAGAAGACTAGCTTTGGCGTACATTCGGGGAAGTTCTTGGGGCATCTGGTGAGCCAGCGTGGGATAGAGGTCAACCCGATGTAGGTCCAATGCATAATCGAGATGGGCACACCTGATTCTATGCATAAAATCCAAAGATTGACCGGATGTATGGCTGCCCTGAACAGGTTCATCTCCAGGTCTGGTGATCGAAATCGCCCATTTTTCGAGGCAATCAAGGCAAACACACGAAGGTACAAAGAGGCGGCCAAACCCAACAAATTACACCTCAAAAACCACTTTGTATGGACGAGTGAATGCCAACGAGCTTTCGAAGATATTAAAGCATACCTGGCGAACATTCAAATCCTATCAAAGCCGGTACCTGGTGAAAAACTGTACTTGTACCTCACCGCGTCGGAGGTTGCCATCAGCTCCGTCCTGGTTTGAGAAGAGGCGAAAACACACCTACCAGTGTACTACGTAAGCCAAGTCTTACACAAAGCTGAGTTACGGTACACCCCAACAGAGAAGCTCACCTACGCACTGGTAATGAGTGTTAGAAAATTGAGGCCCTACTTCTTCGACCACCCGGTAGAGGTGCTGAGGATGTCCCCACTACGTTAAATACTGCAGCGCCCAGACACTACTGGACGTTTGTTGAAATGGTCACTAGAGGTCAGCCAATACGGTATAACCTACGCACCCCGAACAGCGATCAAGGGACAAGTGCTCGCCAACTTTATCGTCGAGCTAACTTTCCCACAAGATCCGACGAGGGGGCGTATAGCTCTGTGGCACCTCTACATCGACGGGTCATCAACCAACACGGCGGTAGGAGCCGGAGTAGTCTTGATCAGTCCAGATAGACAAGTCTTCACCTCCGCGATTCATTTCGACTTTCAAGCAACCAATAACGAAGCGGAGTACGAAGCTTTGATAGCCGGACTTAGGTTATCATTAGCTGTGGGGGCAACCAATCTTCAAGTTTTCAGAGATTCCCAGCTAATAATATCCCAAGTCCGGGGAGAGTACAAAGCGAAGGATTAGCAGATGTTGACCTACCAAAAGATAGCGGCGCATCTGATCTCGATGTTTACACAGGTTTACATCAATCAGATACCGCGGCTGGGAAACACGCAAGCAGATGCCCTAACCTGACTAGCTATCAGTAACGACGAGGCCGAGGTCACGGAGGCTGTAGTCACCAAAATGAAGAACCCCTCGACGTCCGATTACAAAGTAAATCAGACCTCGAGTGGGGTGCAGGAAGACAGTGAAGATAGTGAAGATTGGTGCACTCCGATTCAAAAATACTTAAAGGATGGAATAACCCCCGAGGACACATGAGAAGCTAGTCGGCTAGTGAAACAAGCTGCCAGATATACGTTGGTGGATGGCCAGCTCTACAAACGTGGATTCTCTCTACCCCTACTCAAATGCTTATCTAAGAAGCAAGGGTTCGAAGTGTTAGAAGAAATTCACGAGGGGATTTGAGGAAGTCACGCTGGGGGGCAAGCTTTGGCATACAAGATAATCAGACAGGGGTACTACTGGCCCACTCTTCGTAAAGATGCCATTAGCTTCGCACGTAAGTGCCGAAAGTGTCAACTTTTCGCACCTAATATCCACTCCCCAGTCAACCAACTGAAGTCAGTTTTCAGCCCATGGACTTTTGCAAAATGGGGTATCGACTTGATCGGCCCATTTCCACCTGGCAGAGGCGGTGTGAAGTTTGCTGTTGTAGCAGTAGACTATTACACCAAGTGGGCTGAAGCCGAAACTCTCACGACAATAACACAAGAAAGAATGATCGGCTTTATATGGAAGAACCTGATCTGCCAGTTCGAACTTTCGCAATCGATCATCACGGACAACGGAAGGCAGTTTGACGGCCAAAAGTTGAGAGACTTCTACAGTTCGTGGAATATCAAGA
Source organism: Prunella vulgaris (assembly GCA_026898435.1). Classification (NCBI taxonomy): domain Eukaryota; kingdom Viridiplantae; phylum Streptophyta; class Magnoliopsida; order Lamiales; family Lamiaceae; genus Prunella; species Prunella vulgaris. The sequence goes on along the minus strand of JAPKLY010000018.1, from coordinate 2,403,965 downwards.
AGCACTACTCAACTCCGTACCATCCACAGTCAAACGGCCAAGTCAAGGCGGTCAACAAAATTCTGAAGCACATATTGAAGATCCGCCTCGATGACAAGAAAGGAAGCTGGGCAGACGAACTCCCGTAGGTCTTGTGGTCTTATAGAACATCATACCGGGCAAGTATAGGAGAGATGCCATTTGCTTTAGCCTTCGGGACTGAGGCAGTAGTACCGGTGGAAATCCAGAATAAGACTTGGAAGGTGGTAGGGTTTGACGAAGAAAAGAACGATAAAGCCTTGGTAGTAAAAAAAGATCTGATCGAATAGACCAGAGCTTCGTCGGAAATGAAAAATACCACCTACAAGCGTAGAGCAGAGAAGTACTACAATTCCCAAGTCCGCGACCGAAGGTTCAAAGTTGGGGATCTAGTACTAAAGAAGAAGCTGATGGCCCCGCCAGGTGTATTTGAATCGAATTGGGAAGGACTGTTCCGCGTTACCGCAGCCTGGGCAAACGGTGCTTATGACCTCGAAGACGTAAAAGACAACGCCTCATCATACACCTGGAGTGCTGCACACTTGAAAAAAAATTTATCAATAGATCAAGATTTTGTAATAGACTAGCCGAAGGTTCTCATCAGAAATGTTGATAGCAACCAATGTAAATTACGTTGCAATGAGAAGTTAGAAGTTTTTCTTTAAAAAAAAATATATCCAACCTCTCGTAGGTTCGCTAAATATCCAACCTCACGAAGGTTCGTGAAATATCCAACCCCGTGAAGGTTCGCAAATGCGCAAGGGCCAAGGTCCCAAACGTTATAATCTAAAGGCTCAAAAGGCAAAGGTCAAAGTGCTCAAGGTTAGCGAAGGTATCCTTCTTAAAGGATCACCAAGCACCTACTGCCATAAGTTAGAAAAATTCACAAAAAAGACGATTGAAACGTCTAAGGCAAGGTTCATGAAACCCGATTGCCCAAAGTGAATTGAACGAAGTACACCTCGCCACCCCAAGTGTATTAAGACGAGCAATTCGCGGCCCTAAGTGGTGTAAGACGAAGAATATGTACTATTTAAACAAAGGTACAATTCGTAGTCCTAAGTGACGTAAAACGATCGATTTGCCTCTCAAAAGTAGAGTAAGACGAACAATAAAGTATCGAGAATATTTAAACGAGCCAAGAAAAGTTGTAACGTAAGCATAAAAACGTAAATAGACAAAGTTGTAACAAAAGGCTCGAATTTCACTCAAAAGATACTTAAGAAGCTTTCAAGTAAAAAAGATACTTGAAAAATTCCTAAGTATACGAAGCAGTGCCAGCCACAAAGGTCGGCTAGTTGACCATCTTTGAGATACAAAAGAGCTCCTTCTGGGCGAGCTACACATGCCCGGCGAGCTTCAACTACTTAAGCTAAAAGAAACTATAGAAAGAAGCTCCTTCTAGGCGAGCTATACAAAGCCAGACGAGCTACTGCAACTTGACAAAAATCAAAAGATAGAGAACCGCGCCACAGAAGCAAAAAAAAAAAGATTTCAAGTCTCGGGAGCTGCGGGGGCATCAGAGGCTGGAGTGGCAGGGACCTTGGCAGGGTCAGCAGCGTGGGGGGCGACCTTCTCTCCATCAGTCTGTCCAGCTGGGGGGGAGAGCCTCGACAGGATCATGATTGTGCCAGTGCACCCACTGGTATCAAAATCGCCGAGGTTCACCATGGCATCCCCACAAACCTCCTGCATTTGCGCTAGAGTGGGGGGTCGCACCTCCTCACCGGCGGCCTCCTCTTCTTCGGCAAGGTTCAATTCCGGCATGAGAATTGTGTTGATAATTTTGTAACGTGCCAGAACAAAATCAAGGGGCACCCTTAGCTCGGGAAGGTCACTGATGTCCAACTCCGTCTCATCGGGGAGGGGCGCCCTATCCAGGCAATCTTTAAAATCACCAACTACCGCCTTTAACTCATCTTCCTTGTGGGCTGGCGCCCACCAGATAGCCCGGATGACCTCGGCGTAGCACTGGACAAAGCCCCTGTCCCGAGGCCTCTGCCTTCGCCGCCACCAAGTCCGCCGATGAGGAGGCATCATTGCGAAGCTCGGCAACTTTGTTGATCTTTACCGAGAGCTGATCCCTCAATTTTTAGCACTCCTCATCGGCGCCCTTGGTCAAACCTCGTTGAAGTTCCAGCTCCCTTTTGGTCACAGCATGCTCGCCGACCTCCTTGGCGAGTTTTTCAGCGAGCTCATCCTCCTTAGCCTTGAGTTTGGCATCCGTATATTGCTGGAGTCCGGCGAGCTTTCACTGGAGGTCACCGAGCTGCTTCAGGGCACTTTGCTCGGTAGCCAGAGACGCTGCGACCTTCTCCTCGGCGAGCTCCAAGGATTTCTTCGGCTTATCAGCGGTATCGGCCATTTTCAAAAAGGTCTCGTTCCTCTTCTGTCGACCTTCCTCCAGTTGGGTGGCCTGCTCCATCGCTTTCTGATTCGCAAGCAGTAGCCCGCTCGCATAGTGCACCGAGAGCATGAGGTTCTCAGTCAGGTTCTGGTTTTCAATAGTCGCCAGCTGGGGGGTGGACCAGAACCTCGCCACCTCACTCACTGTATTCCGGATGAGGCCCGGAGAAAGGTAGCGCATCGAGGTGAGGGATCGAGACCGCTCGTAAGAGTGGAGAGCCTCATGCCTGTTGGGGTGCGGAATGGAAGCATAGCTGCGAGGTTAAAACACTTAGAGTTAAAAAAGAGGATGAAATTAATAAGGCATGAAACCACGTCAGGCGAGCTACTTACTGGACTCTCTCGGGATCCCAACCGAGGATGGTGTCGTCGTTCATCTGGGCCCCGAAAGGTGACTGAGAGGGCGGCGACCTCGGTGTGGGGGCAAGTGCCAACGGGGCCATGGACTAAACAGAGCCACATTGCCCAGACTTCGTCGAAGCTCGCCCAGCGGGGTCGAACTCCTCGTCCTGCAAGGCGAACTTCATTCTCTTGCGACCTTGGGGGTCCTCGTCGCCTACTCGGGTCCCATCGCCCCGGTGGAGACCTCGTTTCCCAGAACCTCACTCAAACGCGCCCCCAGCTCGCCCCCCTCCTCGGCTGGTCTTGGCGACCTCTGCAGCCTTGGATTTTGTTGGGGCCTTAGTTGACCCCTTTTGGGTCCCGGACCCACCTACTTCGCCCTTCTTCGAGGTGAGCTCGACTTTCTTGCTCACGTCCAATGAGAGTATCGAGGGCGGGGCAAGTTTGTTGGGGTGGGGTGGACCCATAGCAAACCGGCGAGCTACTATGTGATAAGCGTCCGAGATCTCAACAGTTAGGAAGACGACCCGACTGCCGTCTGCAAAAATCAAAGGAGAGAAGTTAGAACCTGGGCGAGCTATCCCCCCCAGTGGACGAGCTTCGAAAGGTTGTAAACCTGGGAGTTCAGGACCTTGGACCATGAGGTGGTGAGGCAGGGTGTGAAGCCCGGCGAGCCTAAGACAATGGTGCTGGGTAAGGTGGGCGATCTCTCGATCCCCCTGGCTCTGCAAGTAGCAAATAGCTCGCACCACGTCTAACTCGAGTGACGTCTCGGGCTTACCGCGGCTAAACTTGTGGTGCTTCAAACCTGTAAAAAGAAGGGAATTAGATTAGTAAATCTAATTCAACCCACGCACACCGAAGTAGGCGACCTACTGCTAGCCTCCCCATATTCGTCAAGGGATTGGATTCGTCCTCCTCGCCCGGAGTAGTTCGTAGAAGCTCGCCAGTCTCCACCCATGAAAACAAACTGTTGCTTCCAGTCACGGATTTTATTAGGGAGAATCCCCAAGAACTTCTCCCCCGGGCGAGCTTTGAGGTAGTAGTACCCCTTGCCATCATTCACTTGCCGAGTCACACCGAACAGTTCATTGAGCTCGGCAGTGGTCAGCCTGTTTTCGTACCCCTCCAATTTGAAGACCGCCAACGCCGCCAACAAACTGCTCCATGCATTAGGGGTGAGCTGGGTGATGGCGAGGTTGTTATCAAGCAAGAACTGGCCAATGATTGGGTGCAGGGGCAGTGTAAGCCCGGCCTCGAGGGTGTGGACGTTGATGGCTGTCAACCCCGCCGGAGGTGCATCAGCTCGCTCATTCTTCTCCGGGGCATATAGGAAGATGTCAAGTGGGATCCGGTACCTCACCCGGAACTGAGGGAGCTGGTACTCGTTGATAACACTTGTAACATCACTTGCTTTATAATCAGACTTGTTGGCCGCATCCCGATACTCTCGCCCGGAGAGATCAAAGCTCGCCGCATGTTGGGCGACATACTCGTCCCAGTCGAATGCATGAACGACCTCGGCAGGGACCTGATGCTCGATCAACTGGGGCTCCGGGAAACCGATAGAGCAGAACCAGTCTACGGTGACCTTTTCGAGGTCGCCCACTGGTGCATCAACCTCGGCGACCTCCTCCACTGCTTCGGCGACCTTTTCGTTGCCACTTGCAACTCTTTCCTCATGGGTGAGCTCATCACCTTCCTCCCATGCCTCACTGAAGACGGAGCTGGAGGCCCCCTCCTCCGATCAGGGCGAACCTCGCCGAGAAGCTCGCCAGAATCTGGCGAGCTACCGAGGCCGCCTCGAAACTAGAGACGATCATTATTGGAGTCATTTGGGGGATCAACTCATTTTCGGTCATTGGTTGTTTCTCGGGGTTACGGTTTGCAAGGTTTTCGCCCGATGCACGATTCGTCATGGTTTGGACGAGGTTCGAAAAAATCCAAAATAATCCAAAGCTTCGGTCGCCGGAGTTACGGTACGAAGATGATCGTGGAAATCCAAAAGGTCACCGAAAACGTTTGAAATTTCCAGGAAGTTGGAGAAAAAGGGAAACGAAGAATGAATCTACAAGAAGAAGAAGAAAAGATGGAAGGAATCAATGTTCTACCTTAGAGGATTCCCCAAATCTCGTCGGAAACAAAGAGTGTCGTTCGTTGGAAATTCTCTCTGAGAATTTGAAAGTGTAAAAGTGAGAAATGAGCTTAATTTCCCCTATTTATAGACGTCGGGGCGAGGTTTAATATTCCGGGAGTTCGAGGACCTAGGTGCAAAAATTTGAAAGTCTTGCCATGATAGGCGAGGGAAACGATTCCTAAAAGACGCGCACGACGTCTTGATTTCCGCACTATGTCAGCCGACCAACCGCCGCGAGGGAGCTCGCCCATAAGCTCGGCACCAGCCCAGAGGTTTTTCGCCAACACTTGAGCCTCCGTCCACAGTGACAAGTCAGCTCGCCCTCACATTAGAAATATTATGATGTGAACGAGCTGGGGGGCAAATGTTGATAGGCGAACTTAACCCAAGTGGTCAACACAGGGAAGCTCGGCGAGGTAGGTGAGAACTTCGCCCAAGCTCCCTGTGGGCCGAAAGTGAAGACTAGTTGCACCAGGGGAGAGAGGATCATAGGCGAGCTTCCTCATTGGGAAGGAAGCTCGCCCCTACTCATGAAGGCCAGGCACGAGTCCAACGCTACATCGTTCACAAAATCGAAGCTCTCCTAGAAGCTCGCCCAACACGAGGGATCATGGCCGCAAGTGTTTAGATAGAGCATATATGTAGTGGGACGAAGCATTGTAAAGGGTGCGCGGTGAGGGACTAAGACGAGGGTCAAGAACCCTCGTCAACACCAAGAGCCCAATAGGCTCATAAGGTGTCATCTCACACTTGCACACCTATAAATAGGTCTCTCTTGTAATTCTCTAGGAACAACTTAATCATAATACACTTATACTTTCTCTCTCTAAACTCTCTACTTTCTCTCTCTATCTTATCCCTCAAGAACACAAAACCTTGGATTATTGTTTGATAGAATTAACACATTATAATAGCCACATAACAAACACCGTTAGTAAATTCTATCACCAGTGTGCACGTATGCGTTTAAAAGCCTTTTTGCAGAATTTATAAGCCCTAAAATCTGGGTTTTTGTTCGAAAAACGAAAATGTATGCGTATCTTCAAGTGTTCTTGAGGCTTGGTCAAGAACACCTTCAAATCTTCAAACAAGCCTCACTTTTGCTCTCAAAACTTTTTCAGAACCGAGGGTTCGTAGGAGGCCCTCCTTCTAACACCAAATTGTTGATAGAATTTCGTAATGATGTATTTAAGTGGCTGTTATAACAAGTAATTCTACCAAACAATAATCTAAGAAATATGTGTTCTTGAGCGGATGATATAGAGAGAGAAAGTGAGAGCTTAGAGAGAGAAAGTGATTGTGTATTATTAGAACTTGGAGAGAGGAAGATACAAGAGGGACATATTTATAGGCTAGCATGTGTGATGTGGTACCTTGTGGGCCTATTTGGTCTTAGGTATTGACAAGTATCCTTAACACTTGTCTTAGTTCACCATCATGCTGCCTTTACAATGTTTGTCCTACTACATTCCAACTTGCCCTTTATACACACGTTGCCTATCATCTCTAACTTCGGCGAGCTTTTAGGCGAGCTTCGATGCCTTGTATTATTTCGAGAGCAATGTAGTGGTGGACTCTCGCTTGGTCCCTATGAGCGTGGGCGAGCTTCCCTTCGAGTGGGGAAGCTCGCCAACAAGCCTCTCTCTCCTGGCATAATTGGCGGTTGGACTTGGTACCTCGGGAGCTAGGGCGAGCTTCTTCCTTTCTTCGCCGAGCTTCCCTGTGTTGGCCTTGATCCGAACTGATGACGTAGCTTCTACACAAGCCGGCGACCTTCTCATCCTTAAGATAATTCCATGATTATTCTTAGGTAGTTCGCCTATCAACATATACACATAATCTATTATATATGTACACAATTTTTACACTATTTATTATCAATTTAAATTATCTAAAAATATTTAATATTAAGTCTGTTTATTTTTTAAATTATTTATATATGATTATATATATAATTTTTTTATTATATGTTACAAAAAAATCAATATACAATCATTCAATCACTATTTCATTAACTAATAATAATAAAATAATACATCATCACAAAAAAAATAAAATTGATTTGACGTAAAGTCTCATCCACTCTTACCACACCAACCCAGCCCAAACACATTGTTATTATTCACAAGGATTTGTCTCATCCACTTTTTTTCCCATTCGGATGTGCTTCATCCACATTCAGACAAAAAACAAACACTCACTTTTTGTTTAGCGAAAGTACATCAACTATCTCTTGGGTAAATATAACATGTTCGATGTCAAGACTGTTCATACACCTCTAGCTTTGGGTGGCCAACTCAGTTTACACGATAGCTCGGGCCCAGTTGGTATTGTATACTATTGTCAAACTTTTTGGAGCCTTCAATATCTTTAATTCATCCATCCATACATGCATTTGTTGTCAACAAATTATCCCAGTTCATGCATGTCCCTTACTGTAACACATCGGGGTACAGTTAAGTGTCTCTTTCATTACCTTGATAGCACCAAATATCTTGGTATCACTCTTTGACGTGACTTGTGAGTCACCTCTTTTCCTTTATATTTAACTGATGCTAACTGGGCAAGGGATAGGGATATTTAACTTGTGCTTATATTATTTTCCTTGAGTCTAATCTCTACTGCGCTCTTCCGCTGATGATGGGTATTGGTCTATTGTTGTTGAGCTGTCGAGGTTAAGTGAACACAATCAATAATAATTGAGTCTTATATTCGACTATCTTCTTGGGGCTATCTATTTGTATTCGAACCCAGTCTTCCACCATTGAATAAAATATATTGTCATATATTATCACTTTGATCATGATCTTTTGAAGACTTTCCAAGTTCGAGTTGCATATGTTTATTTGCTAGTCAACTAGTTGATGCGCTCACCAAACCTCTCTCAAGCTTAACTTTTACTTCTTGTGTGCAAGATTGAAATTATCGAACATGTTTAATCTTAGGGGGTGTATTAGAAATGTTGTATATTTTATAAATGTATAATTTTATTGTATCCCATATTGAAATCTCTTTGATCAGTATAATCATTTGTACGTATATTTATATTCTCTTGACATGGGAATAAATCATTACTTTCAGTTATCTTTTCGGGGGCTTGACTAATAATGAGAAATATGCCAAAAAATTAACATTTCTACGAGTAACATAAATTGTGTAAGTTTAATCAACTATAATATAGATTTATAATTCATTAACAAACACCTTCATTTTCTTTTGTGTGCCTTAGTAAGAACATAGAGAAAAATTTAATTGAATTCTCAATCTCTAAAACAACTGTACTCACTGATCTACCTACCTCTAGTATGCAGCCAACATATTTATTAATGATTTCATAAGATAAATTGAACCGAGAGATTTGGGAAGAAATTCCTCCACATGAATGATTCCTGATTCAATTGTTCACTCTGTTGAGATTGACTTTTCCAGTATTTTAATTAATAAATTATTTTTTTCATAAAAAATGTATCTCAAAAGAAGGAAGGGAATCAGTTTTCTTGAGAGTAATTTTTTTTAAAAGGCATGTAGTTAGGGGGTCATTTTCTTTTCCACATCCATGATACCTCCATCCCTTACTAATTTGTTTAAAAAAGAGTTAATGGGATAATGGGTCTTTAAAAATAGTACTAATTCCAATTAAACTTCATGTTTTGCTGAACATATGTTTTGAGAATAGTAATATTTTTTATTTTTAAGATCAACAAGTAAGAAATATTTTAAAATAAATTAAATATTAAGAGAGTAATTTAAGAAAAAATGAAGTTTAAATTTGGAGAGTAAATTTTAAAGGGGTGCGACTATACATACCACAATCACTAAACATACCCCATTTATAATGAAAAGAAAGAAAGCAACATCACCACTTTTTATGCTATGAGAATTGGAGTTTCACGTCGCCATTTTCTATATCTAAGACTTTTCAGTAAATTTTAATGCCCCAAGTATATGACCTAAGAAATTTAATTTTATGATCAATACAATGAAGAGTCTCTGTCCTCTGTACATCTAACCCTTTCACAAACTCGCATTTCAAAGATTCCATCATTTCCAATATTTCTTTATCGCACAAGGGCCTGATATGTTTTTGTCCATGAATTTTGTGATTTGTGACATTTATAAGGATTTTGATTTGGAGGAGTTCTTCACTTCATTCAAGTATATTTAAATCTTCTTACTTTTCCATGTTTTATGCAAATTATTTATATATTTTTGGGAATTTACGTAAATGGTGACGCGCTACTTTCTTTCTTTTTAATTATGGAGCATTAACATGATTTGAAAGAAAAGAAGACTTAGTCAAAAATAGAAAATAATATAATAATAAAAAATAGAGGTATATTTAATATTTTAAATTAATTATTTATTTTAAATGAGGTATATTTAGTAATTGTGGTATGTTTAGGAATTTGGGTATGTTTAGCACTGTTTTCATAACCGGACCGGTGATCAAACCGGATAGAGCACCGGTTCCCAGTTCAACCGGTCCAACCGTTAAAATCATTTCGGCCTATTTTTTTTTAATATTATATATGTTACACTAAAATATAAAATAAAATAAATATTCTCATATAAAATTTTTAAAAATTACTCCCTTCGTCCCTAAGGTATTTGCACCCCTGGGATGACACACAATTTAAGGAAAATATATTTTTTAAAATAAAATAGTGGTGTATGGGTAAGTGTGTGGAAAGTTTTGTGAGTGTGCACGCAAATCGATGTTTCCCTTTTAAGTAGTGTGCAAATTGGTTTGAGACAACAAAAAATGGAAAGTGTGCAAATTGATTTGGAACGGAGGGAGTATAACTTACATATTGAAATAAACATAATAGAATCGTAGACAATCAAAATTATATTCAAAATAACTCAAATTATAATATCAGATTATAATCCATGACATGTTTTATAACTCATGCATAGTAAAGTCTCAAATTAAAATATTGTACAATGAACATTTAAAATATATAAATTGTAAAATAAATTAATTTTGGGATTGAGACGTGTCTCAAGATTTAATTTAATAAAAAATAAAATTTAAAAAATTAAAATATAAAAACGAGCCGGTTCAACCGATTTTTTTCGATTTTGACCGATTTTTTTTGGTTGAACCGTAAAAATAATTTTTAGGGAGTAGTCGGACCGGTTCTATGGCCGGTTTTCGGTTCAAACAGTTGAACCGCCGGTTCTAAAAACATTGATGTTTAGTAATTAGGCTATATTTAAGGAATTTGGGGGTATATATAGTCATACCCAATTTATTTTTTTTGAAAGGAAATGATCTTTCATAAATATGAAGAGAAAAATATAGTACAATAGATCAGTTTCCCACCCCCTTCACCAAATAGGAGAGACATAGACTGCTCCAAACCAATCTAGAGGATATGAAGAGTACACAAGACAGATGCTAACAATCATTTAAAACTCTACGGCAAATAATACACCTCACACTAAGGTGATTTTCACCATCTTAAAAAAAACATCCATCTCGATCCAACCTGCAAATCAACAGAGAGCCCTACAGGATCCAATATCATCTGGCACACTACCAGATTTGAATCCCAAGCACATCTTCAAAGTAGAAATACCATAACCCATTATAGGGGACTCCACACGAGGCGTAGAAAATTTCACAACTAACAAGTAGAGGAGAAAAAAAGCAAATAGTAAAACTAAAAAACTAGAAAATACAGTACTGCATAACCAAGAACAAACAACAGAAATTGAAAAAGAAAGAAAAAATTTAACTGGTCATCCTACCAATCGACACCGTAAAAATGGTACCGTTGGAAAGGATGAACCCGTTAATCTACAGAGATACCAAGAGAAAAGAGTAAAAAAGATAAAAAGGAAAACTCCTTTAAATCTACAGATCTGCGTTTTCTGTGTAGTGTCTCAAATCTGCAATCTTTAATGGAACATGCTACTGTGGTAGCGGTGGATGAGGGTCACTGTCGAAAAAATGGGCGGTAGTGGACAAGCAGCGGATGAGAGATCTAGGTTTTTTTTTAGTGAAAAAAAAATTGAGAGAGAGAGCTGATGTATTGGAGATAAATTTTTTTTTTTTTTTGAAAGGAGTATTGGAGATAAAATTAAGGGCAAGTCATACCCAATTTTAAATTGGAATCAAATAACGAGAAAACATAACTGCGAAAGTGCGTTTTTGACTATGCTCTACTCCGGCGGGACAAGCTGAAGTTGAGGGTTGTACCTTTACGTACAACAACTGTTGTTCATGGCCGATCTCATAGAGGAGGATGATGGAATGGTTAACATCACTCTGCGAACCATCGGCCCTTCGCCTCTCTCGTGCCTCAGGGTCCCCTCTTCCCTCAAGGTACCCCTACCTCAATCTAATTCTCTTTTCTCATTTTTCTCACCGTTCTTTTGTGATACCTATCAGCACTGTTTCTTGTCGGAGCCTAGTTTTCAGAAGTCTATTTGTTTGTGTAAATTTGGTGTCTTATTTAATGATTTAATCTATTTTCATTTCTTTGAGGAGAACATTTTGTTCTGGGTGATTGGAAAATGGAGTTAAGTTAGTGTCGAACAATTTTGAGTTTGGAGGATATTTGGGAAATTTTATTAGCGCCACGTGAGAATGCAAACTTGTTTTCATGATGATGATTGCTGTATCTCTGGATCAGTGCTATGCGATTAGGGGAATAAGTTGGCTTACTGAGGGTTGGATCACATAACTTTTGAAATATTTTGTGGGGAATAGGGATTGTGTTCTTCTTTTGCATTAGAACTGGATGAAATCAAAGCACCTAACACACAAATTGCAACCAAATTTGTGCGCTTTGTTAAAAAGAAGAAGAAGAGCTGATAGCCGTTCTGATAGTATCATTTTGCCAACTCTAACCAGCATATAGCATTTTGTCCAACCTGGTTCCTTATACTGGTCAAATGGGATTAGTCAAATTCTGTTTATAGTCCATTCTAGCTCCTGTGATGAAATCAAAAAATTGATGTTATAATTAGTTGATATTATGTGGTGCTCTTGTTTACAAAAGGTAGGTTCACATTTTCATTTAATCTTCAGGGTCCATTTATTCTTGATAAAACTGTGAATTTAGTAGATCATTCTTGTTCTTCATTTGGCAAAGCTTTCGATAGAATGCTGCCAGCTGGGACAGGGAGAGAGAAAAAAACATATATAAGTAAAGAACTGTTATAAAGCCTAGGGCGTTTCGAATTTCTCCAAAATAAAGACATCTATTTCGGACTAAGCAGTGAATCCACTAGTCCATTTGAATGGGTTAAAAAATTGATGAATACTTAAATAGATTTCCACAAATTAATTATTGTTTTTTTCTTTCTATAAATTTTATTCATGCTTATAGAAAGTTCAAGTAGGCTGCCCATGTATATCCAGTGGTTTTTGAAGGTTCTTATAGTTTTTTTCTAGGCTGCAGTACCAAAGCATTATATATTTTCTGATGTGCACCTTCAATTTTAACTTTGTTCTGTAAAAATCATCTGTGAAAAATTCATTAGTATGCCTTAGGGAAAAGAGAATAATGATTATCAAGTTCCCTCTTTTATTTAAATGATTCAATTTATTATGTTGTTGAATAGATGAAAATATGACACTCATCCTTTTTTATTTCATTAATTTTGTTTCTTATTTTTACCTAAAATTTTCTTTCCCCTGCTCTTAATAAGTAAAGATGCTCAGTAGACTGTTCTCCTGTGCATTCACAAAAGTCAATCTTTCTTATTGGAATATAAAAGTGATAACTGAGTTGCGATTCAGATGCATGGCAGGGCATGTTTATTTAACAGAATATGTCCTGAAAATGTCTACACATGAAATGATGATAAGCTCAATTTTAGAATAGGAAGTGGGCATGATCCTCATAATCTTACTGTTTTGGGTTACTCGGTGCCAGTATTAGATTTATATATGAAGTAGAAGTGTAGAACTACTGCTGACACATTCCATTTGATTTTAGTAAATTCAAATTCTGTTTCCAACTCTCCATCATAGATCCTTCCAATGATATTTGTCAATTTTTGCAGTCACATGGTGGTTGAGAGTATACACAATCATAAATTTTTTTTTGGGGGGCGCCCCCCCCCCCGGGCCCGGGGCGGGCCCGCCCCAAGAGTATACAATAAAAGAAGGCCATTGTAGACAATTGCAATCATTATTGAAGATAAATCTAAGTATCATTGTCCTCTTGTTATGATTGAGCCATTTGACCCAACTCTGCTTGTGGACGCAGCTGATTGCTCCAGACAAGGAATCTTGTATTTCAATGCATATAATCTATAGTACAGTATTTCATGGGCTCTCCATATCCTGGTTAATATTTATATCACTTGTGGTGCCTAGTAATCCTTCCACTAGCCAAGATACCAGATGGTGACAGGAATCCTTAAATTGCTAATTTTTCCTCTTTAAGATGCCAAATGAAATCTAGAATCCTTATATTGTGCTCTATAACATCAAGATGATGAATTGTAGTTTTGAACTAATAAGTAGTACATTTAACTCCAATATAATGTGGAAGGGTATCAAGTTTTAGTCTCATGATGATAAGCACAAAATTGATTAAAATAGTCTTAATAATGATGTTATACAGCAGCTTAGTGATCTTTATTCATGTTATATTTTGCCTCTCGCACACATTATAGAAATTATCATACAAGGGATGTTTACGTTATACTTTATCTTTCCTGACAAATAGGTTAAAGAGTTGAGAAAATTGATTGCTGGGGCCAGACACCTGCCCCTTGAAAATATGACTCTTGTTTTTCAAGGCAATGTGTTGCATGATAATAGAAATGGTGCTGATTTGTTGGTGCAACTCCATGATAAAGGTACAGAAACTATCTTAATGTGTTTGTTTAAATTGTGGGCTGGAGCGTTCTTTTCTCATCTAGTATTGATGGCATGGATGAGTTAAGTTTTGTACTGATATTATGCATTACATCATTAATGGAAATGTGATTCAACGTGTTTCATGGCCTACATTATTTAGGGGTGGCAAATCGTATAATCGTGTCGTTTATCGTGTCGACACGATAACGACACGACACGATAAGGTGAAACACGAACACGACACGATAAGATATAGATAAACATGAACACGAAAATTTTCGTGTCAACACGACACGACACGATAATGACACAAAAGTTTATTTATCAATTTTAAAAAATTAATAAATAAATAAAAACACGAAACGACACGATAAGAACACGATAAGGACACGAAAATTAATAAATTTTATATTTTATTATCAATTTTAATAGTAATATATTTAATATTTTGTATTTAAAATTTATTAACGTGCTACTATCAGATATATATTAGTAATGTATATCAGATCACTAACAGATTAACAGGTTGCTAATGGGTTAATGAGTCATCTGTTAATTTTATCGTGTTTAATGGGTTGACACGACACGAAATATTCGTGTCCTTATCAGGTTGACACGATAAGGACACGAACACGATAAGCCTAAACACTAACCCGCAATTTTCGTATCGTTTTCGTGTCGTATGCGAAATTGCCACCCCTAACATTATTCCAGAAAATTACCCAGTTATATATGGTCAAGCTGATTATATTTTATGTTCTAGAAGTTCAACAGTTTTACTAATCAATGAATATAAAAATGATTTACATTTTATATTGGCTTTAAGATTGAGTATACTAATTGGAACGATGAAGCTCATAACTTCTATCAGCAGCATCCCTAAGTCATCTGATATTAGTTTATCTTTGCTTCTGCCTTCTACTCAAAAGGCATCTTAAAATCTTTAAAGTATTACTCCCTCCGTCCCGTAGGAATTTGCACCCTACGGGACGGCACATTTTTTAAAGAAAATGTGTTTTATATATAAAGTAGTGGCATATGGGTAAATATGTGTATATGTTTGTGAGTGTGCACGTAAATCAATGTTTCCTTTTTAAGTAGTGTGCAAATTTGTTTGGGACATCCAAATAAGGAAAGTGTGCAAATTCCTGTGGGACAGAGGGAGTATATTTTATTTTTGAAGTTTTTTTATCAGATAAATAGTGACTCAAATTCATGACCTCAGGGTCTAGGTAGTGAGGCTCTAACTACTTGAGTAATTCATTTTGGAAGTATTTTTGCGTTTTAAGAAGTCCGTTGAAGTCTCTTGATTGAAATTGTCAAAATCTCTTGGCAAATCCGTCAAATTGATTTGAGAAACCAACAAATAATACTTTCTAAATTTGTTTTGTCTATATTCTGCAAAATTAATTTATTTGTAATAATCTTCTCCTAACTTGGACTTAGTGTCACAATTTTTCATTTCTAGAAACGGTGATTGTTGCCATGAAACCGAAGCCCCCTGTTAAGCATATCATTCAGGACAGTCTTGAAGACGATGACGGAGATGATCTTGTTAGTTTTAAGTAATTTGAGAATCTATTTTCTTGTAAACATTTAAGAGAGAGTCAAATTTTTTTATATGGTTCTACAGAAATTTCAACTACCAGAATCAAGCAGCAGGTGGAAAAGGAAGCTCTTCTTCATCTTACGTGATAGATTCAAGCTCCCTGGTGAGACCTAGTTTCACCACTCATTTTTACTGAAGTATGATGGAACATTCTAATCAGTCTTATTCCCTTTGTAGATATGTTGTTGATGGCTATTTTCTCCCTCAGGATGAGGATATGGGCAGCCATTGTAATGTGGTTCATCCTGGCACCTCTTGCCCATAGATTGGATATCGGGCCTTTATATGTGAGTCTTCATTTTCTTTGATTTGAAAATTCCTTGTGTTATAGCAAAGAAGTGAACATGCATATGCTCAAACTAAGTTCTCAATTGTAGAACAGAAAATAAGAAAAAAAAACTAGGAAGCAACCCATCCAGGCCAAAGGCCGAATCCGAACCAAAGCCGTTCAATATTTATTGATCCTATGATGTCCTTGTTGTTCCTAGAAATTTTGAAATGAGTATAGGAGCGATACATAATAAAATAAGACGAGGAATTGTGTAGGTTTTTTGTAAGGACTACGACTTTAATGTGTTGCTCTTGTATTTCATAAGTAGCAAAGTAATATTGTTACAAGAGATTGTTTGCCCTTCTATACATCGATTTAGGGTCTTATTTATAATAGATTCTATGGGCCATTGCATAGAATCGTGGCCCGTAATTTCGGCTTTCTTGTAATCTACACTAGGTTATGGCTTAAGATCATGAAGATCATGGATGCTATGGAAACTCTCCTCTTTTACTTCTTTCCAATCTTGCTCTGACAGCTGGACACATGTTTATGACAGAGGTTTATTTGGTGGCGACGTGGGCTAGACTCATCCCCTTTTGTATGAATATTATGTATTTGTCAGGCCATTAGCCTAACTCAGGAATACCGTGAGATCCCTCAGGAAACCTGTGCTCTTGACTACTAAACCCTGAGACCTCAGGCTTCTTGAACATACTCCGATGACCATATCCTGACATTTAGGCCTTCCTGACCTCCTTTCAGGCGACCTGTTCACGAGTCACCTGTCCTGAGCTTCTTTAAGCTCTGTGTGTCCTGACCTCCTTTAGGGCATGGACTTTAGCTTATGTTTCTCAACCTCAAGGCATAATGGACCATCTGGGAGTTGGCCCGTGTTCTTGTTATTCAGATATATTTATGCCATATCAAAGAGCTCGAAAATCTCGAGGAAGGTGGATCATTTCTTGACTTCTCGCAGTGTTGCCACTGATATCCTACTTTTCAGGAGATCGTTGGGCCATGTTAGTTTTGACCTGATTCTTCCTGAATTATTTTTGAATGCTCTGTCCTTAAAGTCAAGCATCGTCAATATCACTTCACGCCATTTAAATCGGACGGTTCCGCCAGCTTTACACGTGTCGCTGTGCCATTGGTGCAGTTGATAAGTAGGGATGGCAAAACGACCCGCCCCGCAGTTGATCCAATCCGCCCCGCTCTGTTTGGATCTGCCCCGATCTGCCCCGTTTTGAGAATGGAGCAGATCCGCCCCGCCCCGCTTGCGGAGCAGATCAGGCATGGATCAACATATTTTTTGCCCTGATCCGCCCCGCTCCGCTCCGTCCCGCTCCATATAATATTAATTATATATAATATTAAATATATATATATATATATAATATATAGAATTATATATATATTTTTTAAAATAATCAAATCTTGGATATGATTTGGTGATTTGGATGGATTATTGTTGATTAAATTGTGAATTTTTAATATTTTGCATTTAGTTTTTTAGTATATTTATTTTGTAAAATTATGAGAATTTAATAGATGGAGCGGGGCAGATCAGATCCGCCCCGCGCGGGGCAGGCATGGATCTCAAAATGCTGCCCCGCAGTGGAGCATGGAGCAGGGCGGATCAGCGGGGCAGAGCGCGGAGCAGACATGGATATTGAGGTATCCGCCCCGATCCGCTCCATTTGCCATCCCTATTGATAAGTCTCTTCAAAACTGTAATCCACTGTTTTCCAAGGTTATTCCTAGGGGATTGGAAAAGGTCCTAAAATACAAACCAGTTTTCTTCGTGAAGATGCCAAACTTAAACATTCTTTAACCCAAAACTCTTTATACATCGTGCATGAAAATCTCACCAGAAATAATGTCTTCCGATGACGATTCCGACGAGAGTGACGAAGATATTTTCTCAACTCTTTCCACGTGTTGGGTTGAAGTGTGCTGCTGAAAGCCTCTGAAACTATGTGAGTCTAATGAAATGACTCCGTTTGGTGGAAGAGCAGTGCTGGGTCCTGGATCGACTGTACAACAACTCTCTTCCGCTACCAATGGAGTGTCATCTGTGGGGAACTCCGGGGTAGAGGCAGCTTTTCATCATTTTCGTAAAATTCTGTCGATCCGTCTCTTCGAATTAGACCCTAATTTCACGCCCATTGAGTTCATCGGATCTCCAACCCGACCCTCTTTTTATTGCTACTTTTTCTCATGAAAGTCACTGGGGGTTCGGCTGGACATTCTGTGGCGGCCTCATAAGAGGTGTTAGGTCAGTTGTCCTCCAGTAGTGTTCTGGGCAAGGGACCACTCATGGGCACCTTTGTCATTCTTCCAACCAGCCTTCCGATGGCCTTAGAAGCTCCCGTGGTTCTCTCAACCTTGCACAGAAGAGGCGGCAGTTCTGGTCGTGGAACAAAATGTTGGAGTTAGATAAGTTAAGAGGAGCCTTCGGGCTTCTTAGTTGAAGACTTGGAAGCTGAGACATATGAATGAAATCGGATATTCAAAGGGTGGACAGAATAGAAATAGGGAATTGTAACCCCCCCACACCCTCACACACACACAATTGAGGGATGTACCTTGTAACCTTTCCAATATGAATGAAAAATTTATTTCTGTTCAGTTGAATGTTTTCCTGTTTCCTTCCCTTTCATTTTTACTGAAGTGTCGTCTAAATATTTTCCTGAATGAATTCTCTGACTGAATATGTTGAGGAATTCCTAATGAAAACTTATGAGTGGTTTTCTGAAGACTTTCCTGATGGAATTCCTGAAAATATACATAACTTGTACAACTTTGTTTACTAGATATTTTTAGACTATGTTGCATTGCAACTATTTTTTGCATTCCGGGAGATAATTAGCTGTGCCTGAACACAAAATAATTAGCAAGATAATTAGCTCGCTGACCATTTGGATGAAATCTCATTTTTGACGATATTTTTAACTTGTATGCAGGGAGATAATTAGTTGCGCCTGAATACAAATGTTGAAATAGTTTTGAAGCAAGATAATTAGCTCGTCGACTATTTCTTAAGGATTGCTCTTAATAAAGAATTTACTAATTTTTTTTAGATTCAGTGAGATAATTAGCTAGCTCGCTGACCACTTCGTAATAAAATAGTCCCAAGAGAGATTATTAGCTCGTTAGAAGGGACTTCTAATGTTCGCTTGCCCTGAAAGAGCGGTGCGAGGATTTTTGAATCAAACTTGATATAATGCTTTTACTATCAAAATAATTACAAAGTCAGGATAGTTACATGCCTCCAAGGGCTCAGGACCCAAGAAATGGACTGCTCAGGGTCGAAAAGGCAGTCTACAGAAAGCATTTCTTCAAGAGGGATGTATTTCAGAGGTATTGGCCTGGAGTGCCGTCAGAATGCTCAAGCTCTTAAGCTCCATGACAAAGGATCTTTACTACTCTGGAGGGGCCCTCCCAGTTCTGGCCAAATGCCCCTTTGGTTGCATCATTCGTCTATTTAAGTACCAGGCCACCAACACATAATTTTCTAAGCCTGACCTTAGAGTTGAAGTATTTTTTGGATTGTTGCTTGTTAGTAGCATATCTTTGGGCTGAGGGCAGTCTCCGTTCCTCTATCATATCCAGATCTATCCTTCGAGCCATGTCATTTTTCTCCGTGAACGTTTGTGAGGTTCTGTGACTTAGGAATACAACTTTCGAGGGTATGACTGCTTTTGTTCCGAAAGTTAAAGCATAATGAGTTTCTCCTATAGACTTTCTTGTGGTTGTACGATACACCCGTAGGACGTCAGGGAGTTTCGTGGCCCATTTGCCTTTACTATCCTCCAACTTATTTTTCAGGATATGTTTGATGATCTTGTTTAATGCTTCCACCTAAATGTTTGACTGAGGATGATATGGAGTTGAAAATATTTTCCTTATCTTCCATTTATCACAGAACTCTATAATTTATGAGCATTGCTTCTCACTGTCAAAGACAATGGGTGCAGGAGCCCAAATCTGCAAATTGTGTTTTTCCAGATGAATTTGATAACTTGCTTTTGGTCGATCTTAGAAAAGGGCTCTACGTCTGCCCATTTAGTGAAATAACGACGGCTACGATAGCAAACTTGTTTTTCCCTTGTGTTGCAGGCAAGGGACTAATTAAATCGATGCCCCTTTGAGCAAAAGGCCAGAGACTGAACATTGAAGTGAGAGACTGCCTGATATTTGGCTCATTGATCTGATATTGATGACATGCTTTGGCATGTGTGATGACATCCTTCCTGAGTGTTGGCCAAAAATAACCTTGTTGCATTGCCATGTATGCAAGTGATCGCCCCACTGCATGGTCTACATACACACCTTTATGGATTTCAAGCCATACTGTTTTTCCTTTGTTCAGGGGTGACACATTTAGAAGGGGAACACTGAATCCTCGTTTATAAAGTTGGTCGTTTAGGAGAACGAACCGTGATGCCCTTAACTCAATTCACCGAGCATCACTACAATCTTTAGGGAGAGTTCCAGTTTTCAGGTAGTCATCCAGGTGTTCCCTTGTTCGCTCAGGGAAGCGACTACCTGTCTACTGATGGATGGTTCAGTTAACCTTGTCAGTTGGATGTTAGTGAAGTCGGCTGCTCCTTCAGAGGATGTGAGTTTTGAGAGGACGTCCACCTGAGAATTATGTTCGCAAGAAATTTGTTCAACAAAAATCTGCTTGAACTTTTCGCATAATCCGATCATAAGATCATGATATTTTATCATCTGCACATCTATAGCCTCGTATTCACCCTTTAATTGGTTCACCATCGGTATGAGTCCATGAAGATATGTAAACGTCTGACTCCGATTGTCAGTGCGAGTTCCAGTCCTCCAACTAGGGCCTCACATTCAGCCTAATTGTTAGTTGCGGGAAAACTGAAACGTAATGCGTTGGTGAAGCTTTGGCTGTCAGGGCCTATCAACACTATTTCTACCTCTACACTTGTACTTGTAGTGATCCCAGCATAAAGCTTCCATGAAGGATGATTTACCTTCGATGGGGCTTAGGAAAGGTGAGCTCTACTACAAAATTGGCTAGGGCTTGGCCCTTGATTGCAGTGCGAGGAGCGTATGTTACTCCATATTGGGAGATTTTCAAGGACCATTTCAGTAATCGCCCGGTGGTGTCAGGCCTGTGGAGCACTTGACGGGGGGAGTGTTATGATAACTTCTACCTGATGGTTGAAAAAGTAAGGCCTCAACTTCCTCACGCCAATGACCAACGCGTAGGCCAGCTTCTCCAATGGAGTATATCTGAGCTCAACATCATGGAGAACCTAACTGACATAGTAAATGGGAAGGTGCTGTTGGCTTTTTGCCCGAACTAATTCTGCACTCAGGGCTGAACCTGAAGTTGCCAGGTATAAGTATTAAAGTATAGCTTTTCGCCTGGGACTGGTTTGGAGAGAACCCGAGGATTTACAATGTATCCCTTCAGCTGCTGAAAATCTGTTTGCCTCTCTTTATTCTAGGAGAATTTATTATTCCTGATTGTGTTGAAAAATGGTTTGCTGTTATCCCCAAGTCTTGAAATGAACTTGTTGAGCGAGGCTAAACAGTCTGTCAGTCGTTGTACTTGCTTAATATTTGAGGGCTCGACAAGGTCAAGGATTGCTTTGATTTTGTCAGGATTGACCTCTATCCCTCATTGACTGGTGACATTTCCTAAGAACTTTTCTAATTCAATTCCAAAATTGCAGTTTTTGGGATTTAGTTTCTCAGGATTGAAAATGTTTCAGCGAGATTCCTGAGATTATCCTCTCTCCTGATTCTCTTGACGACTATGTCATCAATGTAAACTTCAATGGATTTACCTATTTGATTTGAGAACATCTTATTTTCCAACAGAACATGTCATTTTCCGTGAGAAAGGTTGTGCGCTTCATGTCTTCCTCTGCGATTGGAATCTGATGATGTCCAGCGAATGCATCGATGAAGGACATCATTTCGTGCCCTGCTGTGCTGCCCACCAAGTGATCGATGTGGGGCATAGGGAAATGGCCTTTGGGACAGGAGTAATTCATGTAGTAAAATCAAATCATCGATGCATAGCTCCCAAGATCCATTAGGCTTCTTGACTAGCACTACCTTCGAAATCCACTGAGGTTTGTCCTTGGCCTGTTCAATCAGTTTATTGTCCAATAGTTTCTTGACCTCTTCAGCTAAGGTGGCGTACTTCTCGGGCCCAAACTTGCGTCTTTTATGATAAACGAGTTTTCTGTTGGGGTCAATTTTTAGGTGATGACAAGCATGTTCAGGATTGATGTCCACCATTCCGTGGTGTGACCAAGCGAATACGTCGATACTGCTCTTGAGGAACTCTATTATCTCCCCTTCATTTCTGTTGGGCTTCGAGTACCAATAAGGACTTCGAGATCTGGGAGAGTAAGGTCTACAACAATGTGTTCAAGTTCATCAATGGGCGCAACTCTCTTCTGCTTTCGAGGGTCTAGGTCCACCATGATTGGTTCATGCCCTGTTCTTGGCTCAATGTACTGTAGCATTTTTACTTCCCCCGAACCTTCTCCTATTTCTGAAGATGTTAGGACAACTCGTAAGTTGTCAGGACAAAAGACGGATCGATATCCATAGGGACCGGATTAGATTCTGCCAGGATCTGACTTTCAAGAAATGTTTCAGGATCCTGAAGCTCTATGTTCAGGATATGTGTATTTAGTGAAGAAAAGACTGAATTTATATGAACACCCGAACAATTTAAACATCTTCTTGCCATTTTCTGATCGCCCTTAATGGTGCCAACAATCACATCAACAGTGGATAATTTGATACAATAGAAATATGAACAGGCAACTGCCTCAGAAGGCTCAAGAAAATGACGCCCTAGGAAACTATTGTAGGTGTTTGGCTGATCAACTATTACAAAGTCTACAGGTCTAGTAATCCGGTCTTTTCGTTCTTTGCGCAGATCAGCTCTACTGAGAGTTTATCCTTCCATAGGGAGTGACGACAATCTCCAAAACCTTTCAGGATAGTGTCAAATGATCTGATATAGTTTGTCAAATTTTCCTTTTGGTCCAAAGCTGCTTTGAATATGATGTTAAAACATCGGTTGTCCATGAGGATGCGATCCACTATCATTCCTAGGATCACGGTTGAGATTATCAAAGCATAGCTTTTGGGGTATAACACCCCATCTCAATCTTTATCAGTGAAGCAGATTATTGCATTTCTGGCGATGGTGGGTTCAGGGAGGTTGATTAGGTTAACCTCAACGAGTGCCCTGAGTTCAGCCTTCTTCCTTCTGTTGGATGATGTCAGGACTAGGGACAGGCCATCCAATGCTCCTCCTGACCTGATCATATTAACTTGCCCCCCTGACGGAGTGCGGACTTCTTCCATCAGATGGTCTTCGTCGTCATTTTCCTGCTGGGCCACTTCGGCACATCGCTCTCTTTTCCTCTTTGGTTGAGGTGGATCCTCTTGATGAGCCTCCTTTGGCTCAGGCCTTTTGACAATCTCATTCAGGTTTTCTTCCTCAAACAATCTCCATAACTTTATGAGGAGATAACGACAACGGCTCGTATTATGACCGGCACAGTCGTGATAGGCACAAAACCGTTTGTCGTTGGGACATTAGGTACCTGACTTATAGGCCTGAGAGGTTCAAGCAGGTTTTTTCCTTTGATCACGTTAAAGATGAATGCATTAGTCTGATTTAGCATGTGTACAGTGCTAGCTAGCATGAACCTCCGTGTTGAATCTCTTGAAAGTGCATGTTACTTTAGTGCATAGTTTTAAAAGGCGCGCCTAAGGCGCAAGGGACAAGGTGTAGCGCCTTAAACAACCAATATGAGGCGCATATCATCAAGCGCGCGCCTTAGGGTGCCTTTCTTAAGGCGACCAAGGCGCGCCTCTTGGTCAAACATATTTTAAGTCAATTTTTACAAGTAGTAAAAGCACTTTAGGTCTTTTTATTTAAGTAAGTAGCCCTTTTATTTATTTTCTTTTTTAAAATCTAAAAAAATATAAAAACATGTAGAGTTAGATCATCAACGAGTGTATGTAGATCGCGTGCTAGGCAGTCTAAAGATAAGGGCAAAAGCAAAACAAGTAAATAAGAGCAAGGGCAAGATGAAGAATGTAAAGTCTCAACTATAAGATTTAGAGATGAAGATTATAATGAAGACTAGTATGAAATCGAGAAAGAAGAGGAGGAATATATATTGATCATGATGATGAATTTGGTGATGATGAGGAGGAGGCCTTTCAATTTGATGAGGACTAGCTAATTAGACTAATATAACTGTTGTTTTGATGATTTTTGTGTGTGAATGAAGTCTATTATCATTACTTTAGTATTAATTTCATGTTAAAATGTGTTATTATGTTTATTTGTTGACCAGTTGGTAGTATTATGTGGTTTCGTATGGTTTTTTTTATAGAAATATAAGTGAAATGTTTTCTGAAAAATGAAGGACAAGAGGCACGCCTAAGGTGCGCGCCTTAAAAAACTATGCTCTAATGGCCCTATTGCTATTTTTATTCTTGGATGAGGAATTTTTCGTTTTATCTTCTCCTTCAGTGGATTCACCCAGCCTCTGAGCCATAAATTTTTGACAGTTGATGAGTTTTCCTACGCACCTCCTACATTCAGCAAAGGAGGTGGGGAGATCTTTGGTCAGGCTTCTGAACATGGAGGAACCTCCCTTGATTCCACCTAGGATGGAGTGAAATGCGAGCTCGTCACTGACCGGCTCTCCTCCTAATATAATTTCATTAATCGATCGATGTACTGTTCATCGGTTTCATCTTTCAGTTGTCGTACCCTCATGAGGTGGTGATGGCTTTCAGGCTTGTTAATCTTTGCATCGAAATAGGAGACGAATTTCTACCCTAGTTCAGCGAAACTGCTGATGGATTGCGACGACAAATTCACGTGGCACCTCCCCTAAGGTCTGGGGAAACTGCCGGCATAAGTGGCGTCAGTGGCACCTCTTCCTGACATGTAGATCCTGTACTTCAAAAGGTGTGTTTCAGGGTCCGTGTGCCTGAAGTGGAGTGATCTTGGGCTGAACAATAGATGCTTCTAGTTCGATGGTCAGGAGCTCATTGTCAGTGCTCGGGCGCTTAGGATTTCCTCCTTTTGCCTCCACTTTTCAACTTTGTCAAGCCTCTTCTGCAAAGCTAAAAGGAGTGTATGTGGGCTCTTGGGCGCGAACGAATACTCCATTACATGAGCTATCGGATCTTCATAGGCGTACAGAGGGATGTACCCTGTGCCCAATCATTTATGGGCCGAAATTCGGGGCTGATCGCATCGGAGCAGAGAGCTCTGAGCGTAATTCAATCTGTTTCGGGCAGAATTTCAAAGTTCAGCCCTCAGTGGTGTGATTTGTCCAGTAGAGTACTTGGACGACCTTGTTAGGGATTCAGGGATGGAAGATACGTCCGTTATCTCCCTATTCACTGTCCACGATGAGGATCTCCTTGTGTAGTCTGACCCAAGTCAGTCAAAACCGAGCTTGAATAACTACTTCAGTTTGGCTCTTTCCTTGATGCTCTCTATGATGATGATAGTGATGGTTACAGAAGTTATATCTCCTTGGAGGGGAAGAGGGGGAACTCCCAGCGAGCATCATCTCCCACTTCTTTCTCTTGAGTTGGTGAATGTAAGAATCCACCTGTTTTGGATACTCAAAGTTCTGCATTGGGATGAGTCTGATCTCTCTTGTTTGACGCCCGATTGTGGCCTGAGTATGCACAGCCACTAGGCCGCCTCAAGAGTGTTCATGCCCCCGACTGGTGAATCCAAATCCATGGGGACGTTGGAAGGGGGCGCTGGAGGAGAAGCTAGAGTTTCCTTCCCCGGAGTTGCTGTAGTGGCTTTGGCCTTCGTCATGGAGGAAAAAGGGCTTGGAAACTGGAGATGGGGTTCACTGGAGTAATATTTAAAAGTTTCAGAGATTTGTGGATAGTAGTATTTCGTTTCCCACAGACGGCGCCAATTGTTTGTTCCTAGAAATTTTGATATGAGATATAGGAACGATAAATAATAAAATAAGACGAGGAATTGTCTAGGCCTTTTGTAAGGTCGTGTTGCTCTTATATTTGATATGTAGCAAAGTAATGATGTTACAAGAAATTGTTCGACCTTCTATACATCTTAGGGTCTTATTTATAATAGATTCTATGAGCCTTTGCATAGAATCGTGTCCTGTAATTTCGGCTTTCTTGTAACCTATGCTAGGTTATGGCTCAAGAGCATGGAGATCGTGGATGTTATGGAAACTTCCTCTTTTACTTCTTTCCAATCTTGTTATGACAACTGGACACATGTTTATGACGGCGCTTTACTTGGTGGCGACGTGGGCTAGACTCGTCCCCTTTAGTATGAATATTATGTATTTTTCAGGCCATTAGCCTAACTCAGAATACCCTGAAATCCCTCAGGCAACCTGTGCTCCTGATTACTAAACCCTGAGACCTCATGCTTCCTGAACGTACTTCGACGACCATATCCTGACATTTAGGCCTTCCTAACCTCCTTTCAGGCGACCTGTTCCCAAGTCACCTGTCCTCAGCTTCTATAAGGCTTATGTGTCCTAACCTCCTTTAGGGCCTGGACTTCAGCTTATGTTTCTTAGCCTCAAGGCTTAATGGGTCATTTGGAAGTTGGGCCGTGTTCTAGGTATTCAGATATATTTATGTCACAACGGTCCTAACTAAAAGAAGCAAAAACAATATAGGTAGACTCTCAAAACCTAAACCCTAACGTAAGCCCTAAGCAGTAAGCCCACAAACTTTTTTTGCAAGATTTTTTTGAAAAAAAATTCTATTGGCCCTGATCCAATCTGATGCATATCACTTAGCAATATTGCATTTTGGCTGCCACATATTATTAGGCGGTACAAGCTGAAAATTCTGACAATGAGATACTCATCATTTTATTAGGTGGTATAAGCATCACATTGTCAAGTAATATATTAACTATGGGCCCTTGCCCAATATGGCAATGAGATGCTCATCATCTTTGCAGCTTATCTGTTGCTTGTTATTTACGTGTTATAAATTGTGAAACTGTGTTTATGTATAGTGTTTTATGATGAAGATGGCAGTTACATGAATTACTGGAATGAAATAATAACTGAAATATCTAAGCCAAAACTCGTTACTAATGCTTTTAGTGGCCTTTCATTTTATTGGAAACTGTAATCGTGCTACGATAGAGAGACTATATTTCATAAAAGGCTGCTTGGAGTTTGTCTTTTGTTATTTTAAATATTTTTCCTGCTTAAGTTGGATTGGATATTAGTTGTTATATTACCAAAGTAGATATAAGCTTTTGATTGTGGCATTGCCAATTTCATGTATTGTTCTCGAAAAAGCTGGAGATAAATTGCTAATTGAGAAGTTCAACAGAACAGAAGCCTACCTTTCTTTACTTGGATTGAAGTTCTCTCCTTCATGAGAACCTCACCTAATGCATTTCAACCATTATTCAGATACTAGCAACCGGATTTGTCATCATTTTCTACAACCTTGGGCATCGGCAACCTGGTGACATAAGGTACATGCACGAGCTTGGATATATCCTAACTTGCCGGTGTCTTGTTCTTATGTTCGTATGCAATTTCTTTTCTGAAAAAATTTCAGAACAGGACCAAATTTAAAATTAATTTCACAATTTAGGTCCCAAATTTAGAAAACACCGTATTCTGAGCTCAATGTTTGTTTATTTTTTCAATTCAAGGTCTGCTACAAAATCCATTTTCTCAGTTGAAGTCATACAAGACGACAGTAAGAAACCACTACCTCCAGTTCCACTCATACTGATTGAAATAATACTATCTTCTAATGTGGTTTCTTCTTGTTGTCTTGTATGACTTGATTTTGGTTTTTTGTTTTTGTATCGATTTGAAAAGCTTATAAATTTAGATCTGAATTGGGAGTTAATCTAAAGATTTAGTCTTGTTTTGAGAATTTCCTTTTCTCTTCATGGTATTGTTATGATTCTAGGCTCTAGTATTGTAATTCACAACATTTGGACTTTCAAAAATGGACTTAGATTAGTTAAGTTGAAAATTTGCTAATCATAACCATTGTGATCCCTCCCTATAGATCTTCTGGGATATTATGAGTTTCAACTGCAGTAAACTATTCAGGCTCTTCATCTCTAACACCTGCACTTATTGCAGTGCGTACTCCGTATTTAACGAAGATTTCAGGGAACTTCCTGGAACCCTCAATGCTGATCGCCTTGATAGGGACATTCGACACGGTCAGCTCTGAGAGTAAGTGTTTGTCTATTGTCTGTTTTGTAAAGTTTTCGATATATTGCCTCGTTGAAGTTGGAGGTTTTCCTGGGTTGAAAGTGAATACGATGATGATGGGTTCTTCAGAGTAATTTTGCCCAATTTGGTTGTAATTGTATGAGGGGCACTGATGAATGGCTACTCTATTTGCTGCAGTGCACTTTTATTTCTTATGTCAATTCTACATCACTTAACGAGTAGATATGTATATCTTCATATTCTTCTAAACACACTCTTTCAGTCCCAATTTCATTTTAATATTTCAACGAAATTGATTTGTAAGTATTTACATGGATAATATAATATTTTTTATAAAAAAATATTAATTAATTTATAGAAATATATTTTTATGTGTAATTATTTTGCCCTCTTTATTTTATACATAAAATTTTATAAAATTACCCTTTTAATTTCATTTACTTTAAAAAAAAAAAAAGTGAGCCAATACATCAATGCCTGCTTCCTCAAATTCTAAAGCTGCTGATCTTTACTTCCTACTTCACACTTGCATTGCATGCAACAAACCAGCCATCATGCAGTTGATGCAATCAGCAACCACGGACGAATTTAGGGCGGTCGCCTTCTTGTGATTTTATTATCTTTAACATTATATATATATAATATATATATATATATATATATATATAATAGGTCTCTTGTGAACTCGAGTTCACATGAACTCGTATCACTGTCATGTGTAATCACTATTACTGTTATAAAAATATACTTGATTTTTCAACAGTTATAATGTATATGCATAACAGTGATAGTAAATATACATAACAGTGATAATGTATACACATGACAGTGATAATTGAGAATCCGAGTTCACCGTGAACCCGGGTGTATACAAAATTTTGTCATATATATACCTTAAGTTCGTAAAATTACCATTTTGCCCTCATTAGATTATAAAATATCGTTTGCCTTAGTGATATTTTCGCTCCTCTTGGATAAAATTCTAGATCCGTCTCAATCAACTACATCAACTTATATGAAACAGTTTTATATATAAAATGTGATGCTCTTGTCTGATTTCGTGATACTCAAACTCAAAAAATATCACAAAAACAAGTAAGAATATCACATTTCCATGCAAAAAATTCTCATCAACAACCCACCTTTAGTCTCAAAAGTTGAACAGAAAACAGATTTTTTTACTACAAAAGATGAAGCATGATCATGTTAATACAGCAGATGGCACAATTAAGCAAACAGCTGCGAAGTGTCAAGAGTTCAAGGTCTGCCAGACTCCTGAGAGATTATTTAGACCATAATTCCATAATTCATCATACAAATTATTGGGAAAAACACCCCATCAAAAAATTAAAAAAAAAAAAAAAAAGAAGAGAGAAAACACAATGAAAATCAATTGGAAAATTTTGACAGAGAACAAATAAAAATGGAAATGCAACAGAAAGCAAAATGCAGAACTTTTCTACCCCACAAGACAAGATTCATGGGAAGACAGTTTTTACAAGTGTAAAGTGTCATCAACGGTTCCAACCATGCACATAAGTAACTAAAGAGAGATCAAAGCTCAGAGTTTCTCAGTCACAAGGGAAAAGGTGGCCTAATGCAACTCCACACCCCACAAATTAGATGTCACACGATTCGGCTTGTAATCCTCTATCTTCCGGCAATAACTCAAATTAACCACGTACAAAATTATTTAGCAAACAAAATTGGCATCTTGGACCTTCAAGGAAGTATGGGAAAGCAAGCAAACATGTTACCTTCCGTTTATAGGCACCACCCACAAAAATCACCTCCAAAATTGCTATCTCCAATTTATGATATTGCAGTTTCTGATTACAAAATTATACAGTGCGAAGTTACAGCAATAAACAATTTATCACAATAAACCAATTACCCTTACAAGATTAGAAAACAAAACTAAGAACTCTAAATGAAATAAATACAGTCAAACCTTTTATGAAAGGAGAAGAGTGGCAGTTCTATACAGAGAATGCATGCCACTGAGACAAAATCATCAACATAAGATAGTCACTTGTTTACTTTACAGTTTACGCCCAAATATATAATACTCCCTACCCCTAAACTCATATAATATTTCCTAGAAATGAAATAGAGACCACTTTATCATTTTTAACTATACCCCTCAAAGATCTCAATATTACACAATATGTAATTACTCTTCATACACTAATCTACTTCTACCTACTTTAAAAATTAATAACAACTCTTACATTAAAACCAGCACAAACAGTAAATATTGCACGAATTGAGGGATTAAGTTTTTGCTGTAGCAAAAAGAATGTATTTGAGGCATTTCTCATACCTATGTAAATGCTACTCTTTTTGTGAAATGAAGTTTGATTTTACTTATCAAAAAAAAAAACTACAGTGATGATTCATCTAGATGACAGCAGTGAGTAGAATCAAATCAATTATCTATCATCGTTTTCATGATCTTGTAAAGTACAATGGCTAGCCTAAGTAAACATTATAATAGTCGAAACAACAATAGTCTAGATAATTTTATAGAACAAATAATTTTACAAGCAGAATGCAGAAATAACTCGTCATTGCAGCTGCGTATTATTGAATTGGACCATGATTCCAAGGAATGCGAGACATAAATGTAAAAACATTGTTGGTAGATAGTCAATAAAATCACTTTATATCAAGCAAACAAAAGGAACATCTAGTATCCATATTTCTAATCTTGATAGAGAATATTATGAATCATGCCATCATCTCGAACAATCAGTTTCAATGTATCTCATCAAAATTCAAAATAGTATAGTGAATCCACAAAAGTGTAACAGAATCTTTAATCTCCACCATAAAAGAGATAATCGACGAGTTCCCATATTCCTTTACCTAAGATGATTGTCCAGCCTTTGAACTCCGGAAATCCTTCTTCAACTCCACCACTCTCTTCATACAAGCTGACTTTGTTTTTCCAGGTAAAGAAGCTGCAATCTTCTCCCACCTCATGGCGACATCCTTTGGAAATGCCTTCAGTGCATTAAGCAATGCTAAATCCTCTGCAGAAGTCCATCCACTCGCCTTCTTCCTTTCTTCCACATTTTCATCAATAATTGTTTCATCCCCTTCCTCATCTAGAGCCCGTTTATCGACGGGCTTTCTATCCTTGAGAAATTTCCTGTATGAATCTTGATCGCTGCCCTTCTTATCCCCCGTTTCTTTAGCCTTTGCTATCACAGTCTCCAGCTTGTGCTTCCCCTTGAATCCCTCAGCTATGGCCTCCCATCGCCCCGGCTTTCCAGGAGGATTCTTTCCCATTAACTTCTTCAGTAACTCATCATCGACCTCATCCCACTCACTTTGCACCTCTGATTTCGTTTCATTCGATACCCCATCGCGCTTATTCTCAGTCAAATCGGCGTGAGATCCATCGACAGAGCTCGATTTCTCTGCGTGCCCATCAAGCTTGACGGCACTTTCAGATGCTTTCTTCAGAACTTTAGATGATTTCCTGTTGGGTTTTTCGTTAGTTTCATCGGAGATCTTGGGGATTTCCTTCAGAGGAGGTCCGACGCCTACACGGATATCGCCGGCGGTGAGGGAGGGCGGCGCAAATGGACCAATGAGAAAGGATAATGTGAGCCATAGAAGAAGCGATGCGAGGGGTTCGAAATTGAAGTAGAACACGGCAAGAAGGAAAGTGAAGAGGGAGAAGGAAAGAGAAATGATTAGAGCAGGCTTGCAGAGAGAAGAAAAGGGGGAAGACGAAGGGGCAAGAGCGTCGGGATGTTGGTTTTGAGGCAAATGCTTCGATTGGAAGACAAATCTTGGCCTACTCTCAAATTCATCCAAGAACTCCATCCACGATTGACTGCGCAACAACCCTCCCCCTCGCTTGGCGTTATCGTTAAAATATCAGGTTTCACTTGTTATTGGATCTTGACAGGTATATATATATCAAGTGTGTAAATGGCGCTCGGCGGCCGACCACCTTCAAGCGCCAAGGCCGTTTAGGCGGTGCTAGACGGGGCCAATGTTTTTTAATATATTTTTAAAAAATCTACTAATATTAATTTTTTTTAATAAAAATATACATTTCACAATAAATAGTAAACTTAAACTTAAAATAAAACATAATTAATAATTTAATATTAGTTAATAGTTATTAGTATAAGACTATAAGTATTACTTTAGTTTAGATTAGTTTAGTTATTAGTTTATTTAATAAATATTAAATATAGACTTTAAATTTTAAAAATCCGTCAAAAGTAGGCCTCCTTCAGGCTTCTAAAAATAAAGTCATAAACATAACCTTAACAAAAAAAAAAATCTAAAAATCCGCCAAACCCGCCATAATCATGTCACCGCCGAGGCCGCGCCAAATCTGCCGTCCGCCATTTTTCATCGCCAAGGCCTAGGCGGCCGCCATTTGCATCACTGGTATATATATACATATACACACTAGTTCGTAATTACTAAAAAAATATATTTTTAATATAGATTATACTACATGAATCTGTAATTAAAATTAAATAAAAATAAATAAATAATATCATAATATTAAAAACATGAAAAATGAGAACATTAAGAAGATCAATAAACAATTCAAACATCAAAATTTTAAATTAAATAGATCTGCAACTATAACAATTAAACATTACATAAAAAAAAAAAAAAAATTGTGTAGCAATAGAAAAAAATATTATTTTACCAAATTAGATGTAAAATATGAACCTGCAAAAAATTCGAACATAAAAAGATAAATACACAATTCTAATATCAGAATACGATAAATAAGAACATTAGAAGAGAAATAAGAAAAAACAAGAGACGCACGAAGAAATAAAAGATTAAAAGATGAGAATAATAATATTTATGGAGTTGAAATGTATAGAAGTATACAAATTAAGATGAACGGTTGAGATTAAAAAATTAGATATAGAATTTGATATTATGAATATATTTATAAAATTTATATAAGATATATATATATATATATATATATATATATATATATATATATATTTATAAAATATTAAAATGTACGGTCAAGATTAAAACACTTAAATTATAAGGTCGAGATTAATTCTTAATGCCAGAATTAATGAGAATTGAAGAAATACTGGTTGATTTCATAACTTCGTTTTTCTATAATATAAAGATATATAGGTAAATATATATATATTAAAAAATATTAAAAAAATATAAATATATTAAAAAATAATATTTGTTTACAAATAAAATGATTGTTTATAAAAAATATACAAACATAACTTTATTCATAAACAGATCTCCTAATATCTCATAATACTCTTCGATATATCACGTTAAATTACTTGCGAACAACCATTAATTATGAATATATGTAAGGAATATATTTGATACTCTCTTCATTTTAGAGCAATTTATATTTTAGGAGTGACACATTTTTTAAAAAAAGTGTTATTTAAAATAAATTAGTAATATATTAATAAATAATGTATCGTTTTGTAAATATACACGCTAGTCGATGATTTTTTAAGAATAAACGTTATATGCACTAAGTGAACCGTGCAATTCAAATGTATATATTTTTAAAAAGTTACACCATTTATTATAGAAAAATTATACAAATTATTACTAAATAGTTACGCCATGTGTTTCAGATACACTAATGTATTTTTAAAGTTTTAGTGTTTGTTTTGAAACACTAAAAACAGCTCCTAATTTTTTATTTTTTTTTAAAATTATCTCTCACAGTTTTTAAAAAAAAAAAAAACTTATAAAAGCTGTTTTTTAGAACTTCCAAACATGATAATGATTTTCTCGTGAATATTTTAATTTTTAAATGTAATAAATATTTACATTAAATAAATATAAATTTTGACAATGTTTGGTATTACTTGTACCAATTCTTATTTTCTGAATAAACGACTATCACACCTCATATTCTGACATTAATACCATTTATTGGAATTGGATATCATAAATAGCCTTTGGATCAATACTTTTTTTTGTTACCTAAATTGGGCTTCTTTCTGAATGGCTTCCGACACCAGGAAGAGAAAAAAGCCTAAACCTTCAATCCCCCACTCTCTTTTTCCCGCGGAGCCTGCCTTAAATTCTCTGCCGTCGTCAAAGACCGACATATTCCGATTGATTGCCGTCGTTTCGGTCGCCGCTGCGGTGGCTGTGGCTTGCAATCTCATAGCCGCCTCTCTCAATCAACCGCCCACTACCTTCTGCGATTCCAACATTTCTGATTCCGATGTCTCCCTCTCCGGTAAATTCTTCTGCATAATCGTCATCTGAATATGATAGACACACCATCTGATTTATTGATGGGACGAAGTCAAGTTTAATTAAATTGTTATGTGTTAATGCACGGCGAAATTTCTACTGTTGGTGCTGTTCATAGTTGATACGCGGGGCAACAATTGTAATTTTATTATGGATTTTAACTTTATAAAGGTAAATGGTTCCCCCAGATGCAATAATTTCTTAGTACTTTCGAGGAGAATTTTCCTTTTTCAATACTGAGTTGTTAAAATGACGTTATTTTAAGAAAGATGAATGATTCATTATTTATATAAGATGTTATCTGTAATGTTCCATATCATCTTATATCAGTGATTCTTCTTAGGCCCATATATATTTAATCTCCATATTGATATGATATTATGATTCGATTCTTTTTTGGACTTCCCAGATTAAAATACTTGTCCATTCTTATAAACCCCATGATCCTCCATGAGTTTTGTTAGATAGATGTGGAACATTGTTTGACCCCCAACAATCTATTTCAGTTGACTTGCTAATTTACGGATCATGATAAGGAGAAATGGGATAATGTAAATTACATATTAAAGTGAGAAATTAGAATTTTTCACAAATAAATGGATACATTGGGGCTTGATTTTTCTGAACATACAAATAGCCAGTATGCTCTAATCTAGAGTTATAAATGACAAAGAAAAAAAATAGTGATTGAGGTTTTAAAGCTCATTGGGACTTCATCAATCCTAGATATATAATTGCATCTAAAAGTTAATTTAGTGTCTAGGAATCCATTATCTTTAAGCTAGATCATAATTTACTGAACTTTGTATGTTAGAAAGTAAATTATTTAAATTTTCATTCCCTCAAATACATGGCACATTAGCCTGTTTTGCTCCCTCGCAGACCGAGAGGATTTCTAATTAACCTATTTTCCATCTGACATTGTATTACTGCTCTAATGAGATTTGATATATTACACTTTCTTTGAAGCATTTCCTTGGATTAGTAGATTATCCTGTTTTAGTTTTACTTGATCACTTGTGTTGTTTCAGAGTACTGTGAACCATGTCCAACAAATGGAGTATGTTATAATGGCAAGTTGGAGTGTGGTAATGGCTACAGAAAGCATGGGAAT
The DNA here is from genome assembly GCA_026898435.1 of Prunella vulgaris. Lineage (NCBI taxonomy): Eukaryota > Viridiplantae > Streptophyta > Magnoliopsida > Lamiales > Lamiaceae > Prunella > Prunella vulgaris. The sequence continues at coordinate 2,368,723 of JAPKLY010000018.1, read as the reverse complement.
TTATGTATTGAAGATGGGGATATTAGTAAAGCAGCCAAAAAACTTGTATATTACATCTGCATCTACATTTTTTGTTTTGTTTTGTAACTTTTGTTATGGATTCACCACATATACTCCCCTTTGATTGAGCGGAATCTAATACTAGCTATCACTGATGATATTGCAGTCAAAATGGGTAGAAGTTCATGCATGCGAATCTTGTGCTCAATCCTTGTGCAGTGGAATTGGAAAATGTTGGGTTTGTGACACTTAAATCTTTCACGCTTTATCAATTTATTTCATAGAATTATTCCTGTTAGGAAGAATTATTTAAAACACTATAAAGCTATCTGCTTTTTTCAGTTACTTAATTCATATCTATTAGGTATCGGAGTATGAGCTGTTGAATAACTTGGATAAATTCAAAAGCGAACTGGATGAGAGCATTTACGCGGTTGCCAAAAAAAAGGCCATGGACACCGTCCATACTGAAATGGAGACTAGAAGAGACGACCGAGGGTAAATTACGATTAGTATCTAATTAGTGAAATATGACATTGTCTGCATAATTTGTTTAACTTCTGAAGATTTCTAGTTTGATTTTCTGATATATTGCTTTAAGCATTGAAGAAATCAAGTGTCCAGAGTCTCTAGTAAACCATTATAAACCGCTGAACTGTGTCATCCGGCAATGGATTATCCAGCACGCTTTACTTGCGGTGCCAGCTTGTGCATCGGTATTTTACTATGCGTTGTATCTGTACAAGCTTCTTTTATAGTACCTACATGTTGAAGCTTGTTTACTATATTGAAATTTTACAGTTTTTTGGATGCATACTGATAGCATCTAGGGCCTATCAGAGACATTGCCTGTCTGTCAGAGCCGAGCAGCTTTACCATGAGGTATTGTACTTCATTGCTTTGTTAGGTGTGTATTTTATTAAGTTATGGATCCAAATTTGAATGGTTATTGGCATTGGATCCTCTGATCTATGCCATAGAAGGTGGAATAATTCTGTTCTAGCATTATCGTACTTAAAAAAAAAAAATTCCTTGTTCTTATGTTTAACTGTAATTCTTTTGTAGTCTCTAATGAATAGATATGTGACTAATGTCATCTCTTTACAATGTACTAAGGGTCTCTTGGTATGAATTCAGGTATTAGTACATTGCATAAGGGAGGTAGTCTAAGTATCAGTTCTGACTTTTTTTGTAGTCTCTAATAACAAACTATGTGGCTTATGTCATTTCTTTAAAACGTAGTAAGAGTCTCTTGGTATGAATTCAGATATAGTACATACATTACATAAGGGAGGTAGTCAAAGTATCAGTTCTGACTTCTGAAAAATAAAGTCACTAAGTCAGGATGCAGGAGATAGATTTTGAACGCCTAAGGTGCATAGCCTCTATCACAACCAATTGGATGGGTTTTCAATGTAAGAGTCCACATTTAAATCCAGAAAATATAGTGATTTGTGAAGAGATCAGAATATTTCCTTGGAATTGATTCCTGATCTCAAAGTTAACTCTTAGCTTCTACTACCATCTCTTTTCCCAGTTTGCTCTAGATTCTGTCTTTATTGTTGTGAGTAGCTGTTGTGTTGTGTTGTTATGTTCTCTTATTCTTTTTAGTTTTGTTCTATTATTATATTGTTTGTGAGAATAAAACCTTTTTGATGGAAAACCCTTCCTGCTATTAAACTTAGTGGAGGAAGCCTTTATGCAGCTACTGCTAGGGTTTAATAAAGTTGAAACCGATAAGAAGGTGCAAGCTGAAAGAAGGTATTGTATGGGATCAAACAATCTCAATGGGTGTTGTCAGGAAAGTTCATTCAAAGGCATGTGATAGGTGGGTTTGTTACAGTAGAGGATACCAAACTCTTTTAACTAAACGTTCTACTGAGGAAAACGTTACAAAATATTGATGGCAATTTATTGATTGGAGATGATAATGGAACAACAACAAAAGCAACATTTGTGATGAATTTGTGGTAAATATCTTGGGAAGACTTAAGCATTGCTTGGGAAGAAGGTGCTATGGCTATTCTTGTGGTTGAATTTATTCTTGATGGCTTGAAATTAGTGAATTATTATCAGTGCAAATTCTTTCTGACAATAAGCTGAAATTTGGTGAGATAAATATTAAGTTTTAAAATATGTGAAATAGGGTAGATTTATATTCATCATTCCATCAGAAAATAGACTGGAGTCTTGTGAACAAGTCCTTTAAGCAGATGCTTTTAATTTTGGTAGTCAAGATTTTGATTGTTTGATATTTCAATTTGTGGCATAGATTTATTGAATGAGAAACACAATTTTCGTCTCAAAATATTTCTGGCACAAGTTTTAAAATTAACTTTATATTATAGCCTTCTTTTCCAATTCCAGTGAATAGGTTTTTAAATCTTACGATGTTTCGAGGAAATATGCATGTCTAGGTTAGTGTCTAATACGATATATGTTAAAATCATTTCTTTTTATTTATTTCATTGAGTAGAAATGTACGACATTATGTTTTCTATAGGTAATGGATGCATTTATTCTGTTTGTGGAAATTGGCTTTATTTTATCTATGTTTTCTATCATGATTTGGAGATATGCTGATCTTCTGTATTGAAACAGTCTGTGCCTCCTCATTGGCCATTTTACTCCAACGTAGACAAAGATGCAATATTGATCGAGCTGATAATGATTCAGGTTTGTGATATACTTGAAGAGAAACCATTGGTGTCCAGGAGTGTAGGCGGTGAAGGTGAACCCTGGGTGGTTGCATCCTGGCTGAGAGACCATCTTCTCTCGCCCAAGGAAAGAAAGGATCCATTTCTTTGGAGAAAGGTTCGTCATCTCGTAAAATTTTGGTCATTTTTTTTAATATTATTTTTATGTTAACATAGCATGTTATGTAGTAGAAATGTTTGTTCTTATAAGGTATTTCTTCCATGTGATATCTCCCTTATGGATTCTACAACCAAATTGACCAAATATATGATTGTCAAAAACAAATTTTCCTTTCAATTCTTGGCTAGAGTAGCTGGTTGTCTCCAAGTGTGAGGCAACTCAAATATGTTATGAGATTAAGAAATATATATCTGACTAAAAGTTTTTCTCTTTTCTATAGGTTTTCAGCTATTATTTTTTGGGTGATATATAGAGTCCGTGTTAGTTATAATATGCTGATATTAATTGGCAGCTTCATCCAATATAATGCTCTTCTAAAATAATAAAATAAAAAACCGCACAATCTCATTATCCTTGATGTTGATATTTTATTCATATTCTCTTCTTCGGACTTTTGAGAAGGAGGTTTATATTGTCTTACATGCTATTCTGAATCCAAGAAAGTGGACCTCTTTAAAGATCTTGGATTTTTTGGAGACAATTTTTTTAGACCTATCTAATGACAACTTGAACCCATGTCATCATTACATAGGTAATGAGGCTCTAACCTCTAGAGTTATTCCACTTTTGTTGATTTTTGGAGATAATAATCTTAAGTGGAGATAATTATTTGTTTCCTTTTAAAAAAATTAATTATATGAGAAAGAAAATCACATCTACGCTCAAGTGCTGAAGGATCTTCAAAGTTGTCTACATACATGTTTATTAGTCTTTTCTCGTCATGCCCCTGTTGCTACCTTGTTCACCCTTTTATGAGGGAATTCCTTTGTAGCATCGCTATAGTATGTTTGCAGCATGTTGCACTTCGTTTTCATACATATTTGCTTCGTTAGGTCTGCAGAGGTTATCTTTTAATCCTATGTCTCATTGGATCATCCCATCAATTTCAAATCTGACTAAAGGTCCACTGTAGATCCTTTTTATAGTCTACAATCATACATCAGGTACTCTGTTTTTCCTGACTTTGTACTTTTAGAATGGAAATGAACGATTAGTTCAATAATTATAGTTTCTGAGACTTGGTACTTTTTAAGTCTGGACGAAAAATTAAAATCAGGTCAAAGTGGAACCTATCATTTTGGGGGCAAATGGAATAATTGACTAGTGTCATGGTGAATTCCACCTGCTGATTATTTCTATTTTGTTTTATTTATTTGTTTTGTTGAACCTGTTCTCTGGTCACCTTATCCATTAACCTCTTTGTGCACATCAAGGGATATAATTAGACTATGGCAAAAGGTCATGATTTATTTACGATTAACCTTTAATCTAACAATCACCTCAATCTCATATAGCAGTTTTTTTTCCTTGTTCTTCTGTAGGTTGAGGAGTTGGTTCTCGAAGATTCTCGTGTAGAGCAGTACCCAAAGTTAGTGAAGGGTGAATCTAAGGTTGTATGGGAGTGGCAAGGTACAAAACATCTTACTTGTTCATACCTGTGCTTCAGCAAGGTTTTGAGTTATAACGTGCTTAAAAGATTTCTATGTCAGGTAGCGATTGACAAAATTGCATTCCTGCAACTGGGAAGTTTAGTTTGACACTAGATATGATATTAATTGCATATTTGTGGCGATCATGAGCTTTACGTACATAATGTAGACTAAATTAAAGGCCAAATAAAGGAAATGGGATCAATATATGAATTCGAGTTGACACTTTCACATATCCACCACAGCCTACTTTGGTGTTCAGTGCTTCCATGCATGGGTAACAGCTATTAACACAAAGTTCTGTCACCTGATTGCCCTACACTGTGTTTATGCCTAAACACTGCTTTCCCCACTCCCTCTCTCTCACATACACACACACACACACACGCACACTCATTCACAATTACCTATTATTAGTTATTTGATATATGTGCACAACTATGTAAATATGTCTATATATGTGTACAAACATAAGCACTTTGTTCGAATAATAATATTTGTATAATAAAGATGAGAACATCAACGCACTTTGTCATGGTTCAACCGTAGAGTTTTATTCCAATCGTTGATACATATTATTGCTGTAAATAATGTATCCACTATTTGTTTTCTTTTCCATCAGCTTAAATTATATTTTTGTGACTGTTTTGCATGTATATGCTATGATGTTGTGTTAGACTGTTAGTAATCCATTTCCTCTCCGTCTCCAGTCGAAGGCCCTCTAGTTTCTCCAGATAAGAGAAAAAGAAGTGTTGGAAGTGCAAGTGCTGAAAAATCCGTGAATTTATCTTCAAACATTAATCGATGGATACATGCTGGTGAGCTCTATTTAATTATATTCGTCTGTGTGTTTGCATGTAACCTTGAAAGGCTTGTACTTTTGTACTATTTTATCTGCCTCCTTATGTTTCATAGTAAGTTTGCTAAGTACATGGCAATTTGATGCTTTGAATTTTGAATTATATAGCATGAATAACATAAACTGTTCTTAGGAGACTTATATTTCTGTTATATTATCATCACAATTACAAAACATATATGCTTCATCAAGAGATCGATTAGGCTATATAATCAAGAGCGCTAACCATGAGATTCAGCATTATGGGCATTTTGATTTCGTTCCTTTTGATATTTAATCTACATGGTTTACCTGCTGTGCAGATTGATGTTGTGTTTAGGTTACTTTTCTTCAAAGATGGCTATCTGAATACGCTGTTCCATGATCCATCTGCTGGTGCCAAGGATTGCATTGCACCTGCATCTAAATATGAAGGAAATTATTACAGCTCCTCCTTGTTCTGTAACTTTTTTTTAATATTGTATTTACTCTGTTGGCATGTGTAAAATAATATTAGACTAATGATAGTGCTCGGAATGATTTTTTGTTGATTATGGCAGTTATTGGGAAATTAAACAAATTAGAAACATACAAGAACATCTAAGTAAAAGTAGCATGTATTGTTGAAATTGAAGCATCAGCTAGGGTGAGACGAGTATGTTTTTTTTATAGGTTTCAGGTTAAAAACTCATGAGATACGATGAATTCTCAGTTCCTAAGTTAATATTATGGGCAAGGATAAACCCTATGGTAATTTCAAAGTTAATATTATAGGCAAGGATAAACCCTATGGTAATTTCAATAATAATAATAATTTGCATTTGCATGATTTTGAGATCTATATTAATTTATAGTTTATACTCCATAATAATTCATTAAACTTAAAACTATAAAATATAAATGATAATAAATAAATAACTAAATATAATTTCTATCTCATCAATTTCGATTTTAACTCAAGTAGCATAACACAAATACTTATATAACATTTCAATATTTCAAAAAATATAAAATATTTGTAGGTAGAAGAACTCGTGTTTCAAAGTAGTTGAATAGAGTTATAGAGAAAATATTACTCCTTGTTTATTCATATAATATTTCATTAAATAGTAACAGAATACAGGACATGTTGCATCATACAAGGACACACAAAATTATCTCATTTATTATGATTAGTTTCTTTCCTTTTCTTTTTTATGTGGTAACATAATAATTGTAATTTGATATTTTCCTAATTATCAAAAAAATCAACCAAACATTGTTGAAATAAACTTGATTTAGTAAAAGAAAATATAGGATATACTCTCAAAAAAAAAAAAAAAAATTCTAGAGAAGAGAAATAAAAAATATATATATGTAGAACATAAAAGAAAGAAAGAAAATAAAATCCTATAGAGAATTCTAGGCGAATTAATTAATCTTTGCCACAATTTAAGTTGGTGAACATGATCAAATTATAAATAGAGAAGCAGCATATGTAAATTTTGTTAAAAATGAATTGAAGCAAGTTTCATTCTCCCATCATTAGTCTCAAGTCAATGTACAAGTCCATTTATTTTAGTATGCAAAATCAATCAAAGAAACAATCTGATTGAAAAATTCATCAGTCACTATCTGTTAAATTATATTAAATTTTTCACTGAAACTTTTTAAATATAATAACTACATTCTTTTTCAATGCCAGCAATTTTGTAGAAGTTCACCCAAAATTAAGGATAGTATAAAATTAAAATCAAATATTTTATATTTGATCTGAATATATCAATTTGACATTTTTAAATTCAGTTACAATTTTTTTTAGAAAAAAAATATAATAACACAATTGAAATTAGTTAATTAATTAAATTGATAAATAATAATAATTAATAATAACAACCCTAATCTTATATTATAAAAGGAAGGACTTCCTCTTTCAGAAACTGCCAAATGACATTTTTAATAAATATCACGTGGCATTGTTAACAAATATAAAAACTTTATCAATATATAAAAGGAAGGACTTCTCAAAAGTTGACTAGTGGTATTTTTAATAAATGTCATGTGTTATTAAAAAATATAAAAATTTGTAAAAAATCCCCCACCCTCAATTTTCCTAGTTAAATGTTATGTGTCATTAAAAAATATAAAAATTTGTAAAAAATGCACCATCCTCAGTTTTTCTAATTAGTTAAAATTGTTCCCTTTAGTGATAGCTGGGTGATAATGAGAACAAGGTTGAGGATGAATTCATCTGAATATTTGTTCAGAGAAACTCAAACTAGTGAATCGAGTCTCTTCCCTTCTCTCTCGAACGTTGTCCGTTGTTAGAATTTTTGTTACCGACGGCTATGCTTCCGACTACGAATATAATGGATGCGAGAATATGTCCACGAGATTAAACTAGAGGGACAAAGTAATGATGTCAAAAAACCTGAGGCCGTCGTGAGCATAGAATCCGCCGCCCGAACTAAATCCAGCAAGAAGCCGTCATCAACATTATCAAGCCGCCAGTGGAAGAGGTCGATTAAGGCCGGGAAGAGACGTATCAAAATTTGGATGATTCTCCACGTTCGATCAATCATTCTTGAATGGCTTTTTTATTTTGGTTGATTTGCATAAACAATGGTTAAAACAGATATGCATGTATGAAAGGTTGTATTGATATCTAAGCAAAACTACTCTAATATATATGGTTCACTTTTGTAACAAATCAAATTCCATGTAAATTGAAGAGAGAAGCCTCATTCTCTACTAAAGTTATATGTAGATATTACACATCTTGGAGTAATGTACTTTCTCTTTAAAATAAGTCTACAGAAACTTTCAAAGATTCTGGAGAGATACATGTAGTTGCACTATTACTTTTGAAATAAAAAGAGAATTTTAATATGGGTTGAATTTTTTATTAGTTTTGTATTGATTCACAATTACTTTTGGGTCATTTCACAAGAATTCGTTATATATACCTTATTATTTTAGTTTAGGATGGAGTGAAAACGAACAAATTCTATCATTAATTAAACAGATATTTTAAAAAAATTATGAAATATGCATTTATTAAATTACAAATTAAATATAAAAAAATAAATTTACAGAAGGTAAAAACTAGGTATAAGCAATGAGTTAACCAACAGAAAATAAAGAAATGAAATCAAAATTTTACCCTTTGGAATGCAAAATGTAAGGTTGAAAATAATTTGCAATTCTTTCATCTTAAATTAAAGGGTAAATAACACGTTTGGTCCCATGAGAATTTTTATTTAACAGATTTGGTTCTATGTTCTTTTTTGGTCATTTTTTTAGCATATTTAGTCTCACTCGTTAAAAAAATAGCACATATGGTCTCATGAGAATTTGTATTAAACAGATTTGGTCCCACATTAATCCATTATAGTTTTAATGAATTTTTTTTTGGGACTATTCATGTTAAAAAAAGGATCAATTTCATGAGCACAAATTCTCATAGGATCAAATATGCTATTTATCCTTAAATTAAATTAAATTGAACTGCATCAATTACCGCCTATAAAAGGAGTTGCACTGTGGATTTTTTGATGAAGGAAGTACGTTAAATTGCAATTTCAACAAGATGGATCATCGAATACTGCTAACTCTAGCTTCTATACCTCACTCTAGCTGCTGTTAATTATTCATATGGATCGTTGGTTTGTTTATCATCAAAAAGGAGATTGGATTGATTAAAAAATTGTGTGTATACATAAATATGTAAATTTTATATGAAAATAGTTTATGATAAATTTATCATAAAATTATTTTAAGATAGCAAATATTTGATCAAATGTATCAAAATATTCGTTTAGAGTATAAAAAATTGCGGTCAATAAAATTTATAATATAATATTATTGACCAAGATTTTTTATACTTCTGATGAGATTTTTGATACATATGATCAAATGTTTGATACTTTAAAACTACATGAATCATTTTCATAAACAAATTTACCTTTTTTAAAAAATGTTTTTTTTAAAAAAATAAAAGGGTTAATTCTATAAAAAATGCACCACTTTTTACTCAACTTTCAATTTAATTATGAGCTTCACGATTATTATAAAAAATCTCAACCTTTTAACGAATTTCAATTCGATACATGTTTTTTATTTTTGGTCCGCAATTGATGACGTGTCTTGCTAGAGCGCGTGAAATGTTGTCACACTGGCGTACATGTATTAAATTATCTTTTTATTTTTTAGTTTCCACGTCATATATCATATACACAAAAAATAACAAAACTTATAATAAAAAAGTATTTTTGAGTATCGTTTTAAGTCTACCTAGAATCTGGTGTAAAAATATTTTTTTCATTGTATTTCTCATTCAAAAAATATTTTGTAATATAAATTTTTGTGTATATGATATATGACGTGGAAACTAAAAAATAAAATATAAAAAGATAATTTAATACGTGTGTATGCCAACGTGACAACCTTTCACGCGCTCCGGCGAGACACATCAGTTGTCGGCCGGAAATAAAAAATGTGCATCGAATTGAAATCCTTTAAAAGGTTGAGATTTTTCATAATAATCGTGAAGTTCAGGATTAAATTGAAAATTGAGTAAAAGGTGGTGTATTTTTTATAGAATTAATCCTAAATAAAATAGTAACGTACATGTGGGTAAATATATATACAGTTGTGTGTATACAAATTGATTTTTTTTTTTTTAGCAGTGTGCAAATTTATATGGAACGTCAAAATAAAAGAAATGTATAAATATATACAAGAAAGAGAAAATAATTTGCAGTTGCTCTCTCTCTCCCTCCTATTAGGCTTCGAATATGTAATATAGATGTATTAAAAAGCCTTAAATGGAAAATGACTCATTATTTATTGGGGTTGGGTTAATTAGATATTTGGTTGGTCCAAACAATAATAATAGGCATGGGTCTTATTAAGTTGTTTGGTTCTGTTGCAGTATTCAACAGATTCGAACGCATCCCAAAATTCGTCGGCATCCATTAACGAAATCCGGCTAGTACCAAACTTCCATTCCTCTGAAATTTCTGCTTTATGTCCCAAAAATTGAAAGGCCCATGGCCTGATTTTTACCGATTCCCAGCTTCCAATTTGCGCCAGCAATTCGTCAGTGCAGATCCGCCTAATCTCTCTACATCCACCGAGTCTCTCCAAAAATTCTCCGATGCAGGATCATGGTCATCTCTTTTGTTGTTTTCATGACTTTTTGTAATTGAATCACTGTCGCCTCTGAATCACCGGTAGGGAGAATTAGCGTTGAATGTTCTAAAATTAGGGTTTGCTTTATATAAATTTTTTATAATTTTATAACTCAACCTTAATCGACTAGATTCATTGTTGGACATGTCTCGGGAGATTAATATCTGCCAAGCCCGCTGCGGGCTGTATTATTTTCTAAGTCCCTATTTAGCCCTCCTCCAACTACACATCTCCATTTATTCTGAACCACGACTTTCATTTTTTTTGATTTAGGTGGTATTTGCAAATTATAAAAAATAAGATAAGTGATTCTAATAAATAAAATTTATGACTCCCGTTAAATGGAAAACAATTTTTTATAAGAATTTATTTTAGTACATCCCACATAATATAAATAAATTATCTTCAAGTCATTGCTGATTAATTTAATTTAAATAAATATGACTTGAGAGTTGAGATTTTAGAGTATATATACATATATATATATTTTGATGTCAGTATGTATATGCATGCCCATAAGAACAACATGAAAATGAGAGGAGATAGGTAATGTGAGACACAGAATGGGTATTATGTGTGTAATACATACAGAAATAGGATTCGTATGTAACAATTTGACCCAACTAATCAAATTGTCATAAATGAATAGTTTGGATCTAATCACAATTTAATTCAAGTCAAAATTATTACACACAAATTCTATTTTTCGTGTGTATTACACATATTACTTTCGTACCCATGGATTCCTGCTTGGTCCTTATCCCCATTGGGTTCCTGCTTCCCTTATGGGTTCTTTCTTTTTCGGCAAAGAAAGATCAGAAGAAGACATATCTGATTTACAACAGTAATCAAATTTGAAATTCATAATAGCTAGCTGATCCTAGTCTCTCTATTTAATTAGAATCTCTTCTGTAATCTCCTTCATTTTTGTAATATCTTTGAAAAAAAATTAAATAAATAAATTGATTCCACATTTTTTTATAAATTTTAATTTTTAAATGAAGCAGAAATGGTAACAGTGTTTAAGCTTTAATCCGATCCAACTCGATTAGGATCTGATAGTGTTTTCATCTGTGCTATATTTCATGGATCGATTCTTAACCAGTAAAATATTTTATAAGTGCTTGTCTATGTAAAAGTGATCAGTCAAAATTTTAGGCAAGAATATAAAATTTTCTATGCTGCACGAAGACGTGACACTGTGGGCAAAGATAAACCTTACTATAATATCAATTGTAATAATAACCATCTGCATTATAATTTTCTTTGAGATCCCAATTTATAACAAATAAATTAAGATTTTATGTGTATAAATTCTAAAAGTTCGACCCATTAATAATAAATTAAACCTAAAACTATAAAATATCAATAATAATAAATAAATAATTAAATATAATCATTATTTCATTAATTTTGACTTTAACTCCATTAGCATAAGGCGAACACTTATATGTAATATTACATCATTCAATATTTCTAGAGAACATAAAAATATTTGTAGGTAAAAGACCTCGTGTGTCAAAATAGTTGAATATTACTTGTTTATTCATATAATAATATTTCATTATATAGTAATACAACAAGACATGCAATATTACATTGATGTTCATGTAATATTACCGTTTAACGTAACATTAAAAAAAATTAAAAACCTAATCCATTTACATATTAATTGTTTCTTTTCATTTGGCTATATAATTTTTGTAGAATAAATTTCACTCTTATCAAAACTAAAGGTACAAAAATTTAAGGTGAAACTTTTTGTAAATCAATTGCCAATTATCAAAGAAAGTAAAGGCTCGACCTACTTTTGTGCCCTTAAATTAGAGCCGGTCCACTTTAAGTGATACTCCCTCTGTTCCAGAAGTGTTTTCACTTTTGAGATAACACAATTTTTAAGAAAAGTAGAATGTTGTGTAAAATTATATTATTAAAATAATGAGATTAGTTGGATTGTGAGGATAAAATTAAAGTAATAGTTTACATTTATATGGTGTGAAAACAATTGTGGGACAGACGGAAAAGGAAAATATGAAAACAATTATGTGAAAACAATTACTACTATACAGTTTAATGTCCTGAAATAAAATTCTAAATGATAGTAGTAAAAATATTAATTTACTATTAATATATAAAACTAAATTTGAATTTTATTATTTGATGATAGTTGAACATTCATTTCATACAAGAATTTATTTGCTTAGAGGTGTATTTTTACATCCATTTACATGACTCGTATGTTATATATATATATATATATATATATATATATATATAGAGGAATAATTGCAAGATGCAAGCATCTCCAATCGTTTGCGCCACTCTAGTGCAGAGTTCGCGCTAGAGTGGCGCAAAATTTGAAATTCATTTCCAACAGTTCGTATTACATTCTGCGCTACATATATTTTTCTTAATTTTTAATAAGTTTAATTTATATAATTACAATTTAAACCTAAAAATATTACAATTTAAACTTAAAAATATTACATAAATAAAATTATTTTTAAAAAAAATCTAGCGCGAGTGAATAGTGCGCGCTAGAATCAGCGCGACACTGTTCACAACTCTCATGTGGCGCTAAATTGTAGCACTGCGTTGGAGGTAAAATTCATCTCCACCCTAACGCAAAAGCGCAGAGTTGGAGTTGCTCTAAGATCTATATTTAAAAACACAACACTCATAATTGCATATTTCTAAACACAACACTTTATTACCAATCACAACATTTTCACCATTAATTAAATATTATTTCTCAATTTTCGTGCCCAAAACTCTAGTATCTACTTTTTTACACTATCTCTCCTCTCCTTTCTCCCACCTCTCCAATTTTTTCTACTTTTTCACACTCGGTCTCCTCTCTTTTTTCATACGTTTCACTATGTAACCCACCCTTATAATATCAAGTGTAAAAATAAGTTTCTCAAAAGCTCAATAAAATTTATTTTCGATCAATCATATGTGTCACGAAAGATATTGAATGCATTACTTTTTCTATGAATTGAAAAAGTAATTATGGAGCAATATGATTATTCTGACTTGATTAACACTTTTGCTGCTAAAACTATTAAGCGAATTGTAATTATGCAATTACTTGCTACATAATTGTCATATTAATTTAATTGTATTAAGATATTATTTTACATTATATATTGTTAGTTTTTAAAATATTTTTTATGTAATATCTTGAGATTGTATTGTATAAGAAAAGAGTCAAAAAGAGATTCTATTTAAAGTTCAATTTATACCAAAATATTATGAGGCACACTCATGTAAAACATATCAAAATAAACTAAAAAAAAATGGAGAGGCTCATAAAAAAGCCGAGGATCTTATTTATGTTGCATATCTTTTTTCTTGGCTGGAATAGCCAATCACCTCATATGTCAATGTACATAACCTTTTCATTTTCGTCATATCACTGCCTTTCCCATTTCCTTTATATATCACACTTTTTTTTTCCTTTCTCAAGGTTCGTCTCGTCCAGCGTGTTTCCTAATTATTCTGGAACACAAACCTGTCATGTTTTAAATTTAAATTTTAAAAATTTTTACTCTAAAATTGTGTTACTATATAAACAAATGTGTGTTACTAAAAAGATATATGTATGTTACTGAAAAGATAAAATTTGTATTACTGAAAAGATAAATTTTATATTATTATATAGACAAATGTGTGTTACTATATATGTAAAATGTGTGTTACCAATCAGATTTAATGTTATTTTTTTATATAAATTCATTTGTTTTTATAAAAAATAACATTATTTTCATACAATCTAGTAGAAACATGTGTCTTATTATAAAAAAAATTTATTTTTTCATAAACATATATGAAAAAAATTATATATTCTTATAGTTACATACATTTTGCTCTTGTATTATATGAAAAATTATTTATTATATAAATATAAATGAATATATATAAAAAGAACAACATTTCATAAGATTGTAACGCACATTTGCTCTAATAGTAACATACATTTGCTCCTCAGTTTATGTTACAATATGGGCAAATGCGTGTTACTGTAAGAGAAAATGTACTTTTATAAAAATAAATAAATATATATATATATATATATATATTAATCTAATCATCATCCCTTTAAATGTAGGTTTATTAATTCATATACTTGTTTTGATAAAAATTAATAGATTTAGTAAGAATTATAAATTTGATGTGTCTCACAATGACACATATAATTAACGTAATATAAACAAATAATATATTTAGATTTAAAAAGAATAATGATTAAATTAAAAAATGCATATTTATTCTTATAAAAGTACATTTTGTTCTTATAGTAATACATATTTGCACATATAGTAACACAAATTGGGGAGCAAATGTGTGTTACTATTAAAGCAAAAGTACGTTACTATAATATAAAATGTTGTTCTTTTTACATGTATTCATTTATTTTTATAGAATAAATATTTTTATACAATATAAAGAGTAAAATGTGTGTTACTATAAGAATAATTATTAGTTTTTTATAAATATATATTTATTTTTATATAAATAATTATTTTTCATAATATAACACAATAAAGTAGTAAAAAGTGTGTTACTACATGAAAGAATATACCTATATTTTATAGGGATAATGAATAAATTAAGAAATACATATTTATTTTTATAAAAGTACATTTTGTCCTTATAGTAACACACATTTGCCCATATAGTAACACGAATTGGGAAGCAAATGTGTGTTACTATTAGAGCAAAAGTATGTTACTATAATATAAAATGTTGTTCTTTTTACATATATTCGTTTATTTTTATACAATGTAAAGAGAAAAATGTGTGTTACTATAAGAATAAATATTAGTTTTTTATATATATAGTTTTGTTTTTATATAAATAATTATTTTTTCATAATATAACACAATAAAGTAGTAAAAAGTGTGTTACTACATGAAATAATATACCTATATTTTAAAGGGAGGATGAATAAATTAAGAAATACATATTTATTTTTATAAAAATATATTTTATCCCTACAGTAACACACATGTGCTCATATAGTAACACAAACTAGAGATCAAATATGTATTACTATTAGAGCAAATGTATGTTACTCTATATACAAATATTATTTTATTTTTATATTTACAAAAAAATACAACAATTTATTAATGAATGCACACTAACTCTATAATATTTTTATTTTATTTATTTTATAAAAAAAATTAGTGAAACAAGTATAAATATGGAAGGCATGTTATGTGGACATCACGTGAATTAATTAGGACAATGTGGTGTATATGAGTTGTTGCAATTTCAGTTAAGCAAACAAGAAAGTGGATACGGAATCGCATACAGGGATCCGCGAAATTTTTATGGCCCGCCCCATTTTTTTTAGTTTATTTTGGTATGTTTCACGTGTGAAACTTTTCATATAAATTTTTATTAAATATTATTAATATTATTTTTTAAAATTCATGGAGATCTCCTTTAATTTTGACTCATTAATATTATGTTTTTTTACATATACGTAATTTTTAATTTGAATTTGAATTAGTCATATGTTCAAATTTTTACACATATTCGAATTTTAATTCCTTTTAATATTTAGATTGAGTACTACTAATTTTTTCATATTCAAAATTCTATATACTACGAATATATTCATATTTGAATTTTAATTCCTTGGATTAGTCTTGTATTCACCAGTTACACGGTGCAACTCAAGTTCATTTTTAAAAAAGTTAAACAGTTTATAACTGAAAAGTTAAACAGTTTATTACTGAAAAGTTAAACTATAAAAGATACACTTTTCAGT
The DNA here is from genome assembly GCA_026898435.1 of Prunella vulgaris. Lineage (NCBI taxonomy): Eukaryota > Viridiplantae > Streptophyta > Magnoliopsida > Lamiales > Lamiaceae > Prunella > Prunella vulgaris. Next base: position 2,352,624 of record JAPKLY010000018.1, on the reverse strand, counting down.
AATAAACTGTTTAACTTTTCAGTTATAAACTATTTAAATTTTTAAAAATGAACTAGAGTTGCACCGTGTTACTGGTGCACAAGAGACTTACTCTAATTCCTTTCATATTTCAAATTTCAATTTTTTTAAATTTTTTTATAATTTTGAATTTTTTATACTACGAATATATTCTATTTGAATTTTTTATCATTAAGAATTTTTTTTATTTTGTTTAATTCAGATTCAGATTTCAATTTTTTTTAATTTGTTGAATTTTTTTTTTATACACATATTCAGGATGTCAATTCTTTTTCATATACGTATATTCGGATCATGCAAAATTTAAATACTGAATATTCATATTCGAATTTCAAAATTGTGAATACTATTAATTTTGTTGAATATTCATATTCGAATTTTAAAATTGTGAATAATATTAATTTGTTGTTGAATATTCATATTCAAATTTCTAAAAGTTCATTTTCTTTATTTGTTTTGGAAGTTTGCAGATATAGAAAAATTCAAATTTCAAACATATTATCCATAAAAAACATAACCTACTTTCAAAAATTCAAAACACATTATCCCCAAAACACAACAACCCAAAAATATTTTCCGATTAATTCTCATAATTTTGAATACATAGAATTTTGAATACAATATTCAAAATTTTGAATACATAAAAAAATTGAGTCAAAATATAAAATTACAGAAATAATAATAAAAAATTACAAAAAGAAGTCCAAACACAAAAAATTCAAAAATAACAAAAAAACAAAAAAACCCGCGAGGAGCAGTTTATTTTGCACCCAACAAATAAACATAAGGGTGCGACTATTAATACCCCAAATTCCTCTAAACATACCCCAATTATTAAATATATTTAATTTAAAATAAAAAATTAATTTAAATTACTAAACATACCCCATTTTTTATTAATATTTTTTTTTCAATTTTGACCTAGTCTTCATCTCTCTCACGTCCTAACTGCTATATTCATGGAGTCCAATCATCTTTGAAATTATTCTACAGTTCTACGATCAATTCAATCTCATTTTTTATTATGCTTTGTTAGTGGAGTGCGACTCCTGTGCATGCGAGTGCATACTATGCACTCGCTATTGTGCCAGAAATTGAAACCTAATTAAAAAACTCGGCCCAAACATAAAAAAACTCGCAGATCCTTTAAAAATTCGGGTCTAACCCGATTTTAACCTAATACACGCGCGCGAACAATGAAATTACACAGGAGTTAAACAAGCTGAGAGAGAATTGGAATCGAAGAAACGTGATTATGGCCGATTCTCATGAAACAGGTATAAATCGTAAATACTTTATATACATATATATTTACTAATATCTTTCTCAAATTATTATACGCAGATGATGATATATATATAAATCAAGAAGAAGAAGAAGAAGAAGAAGAAGAAGAAGAAGAAGAAATTCATGAAATAGCAGAAGAACCAGAAGAAGAAAAAGAGCAAACTGATGATTGCATCTTAATAGTTCAAGAAGAACAAAATATTGACGAAGAAGGTACTTCAATAATTCTAGTAATATTATTTATGAGGTTGTTAAAAACTATTCTACAGGTATTGATAAACTATTCTTAGAGTATTCATTGAATATTCTTAAGGTATTGATATACAACACTACAGGTATTAATAATATATTATAAGGTATTGATAAACTATTCTTAGGGTATTAATTGTATATTCTTAAAGTATTAATAAAATGCACTACAGGTATTCATACAATATTATGAAGATATTGGAGAACTATTCTTAGGGTATTCATTGAATATTCTAAAGGTATTCATACACTACACTACAGGTATTGTTAAAATATTATAAGGGTATTGATAAACTATTGTTAGGGTAATCATTGAATATTCTTAAGGTATTAATATACTACACTACATGTAATAATAAACTAATATAAGGGTATTGATTTACTATTCTTAAGGTATTCATTGAATATTCTTAAGGAATTCATAGAATAAACTATAAGTATTAATAAACTATTATAAGGGTATTCATAAACTATACTTCAGGTATTACTAAACTAAAGTTCAGGTATTCATAGAATATTCTTAGAGTATTGATATACTATACTACTGGTATTCATAAACTACAATAAGGGTATTGATAATGAATTCTTGGGGTATTTATAAATTTTTCATCAATTTTTGTTAAATGATACTCCCTCCGTCCCAGGGCTATTTGCACCCCTGGGATGACACACGGTTTAAGGAAAATGTATTTTTTTTAAATAAAGTAGTGGTGTATGGGTAAATGTGTGGAAAGTTTTGTGAGTGTGCACGCAAATCGATGTTTCCCTCTTAAGTAGTGTGCAAATTGGTTTGAGACAACCCAAAATGGAAAGTGTGCAAATTGGTCTGGGACGGAGGGAGTATTTGTTTACCAATATAATTGTACTTGAAATTTTATTTAATAAAGTAAGGTTTTATATATTTGTTATTCAGGTAATTTATATTTGTTATTTATACTGATAAAATTATTTTCTATACTAAATTAGAATCTAGAGCAGATTCCCAGGATATAAGAGGTTCTTTACTTGGTGTGGAAAAAGATACAGTAGATAAAATGTATAAATTATACTGTATGCATGCACGTTCTCTGGGATTCAGTGTTAGAAAATCAATAAACAGATTTTCTACGGTGGATAAACGTATATTATTATCCAAGTTGTTCATCTGTTCTAGTTCTGGATTAAGAAAGGATAATAGTGATTCGAGCACTGGAACATCAGAAAGAAAAAGGAGTATTGGAATTACGAGGACAAGTTGCAAGGCTAAAATGCTAATCAGGAGAACTAATGAAGGAACATATGAAGTTGTACAACATGAAATAGAACACAATCATGTGTTAACTAGGACTGAGTGGGACCATTTACATCGTTCTGAAAGACAAATTACAACAGAAAAAGCCAAGGTTATAGAGGATATGCTGTCATCAGGCATGAGAATAATAGACTCATATAAATACATGTCACATGAAGTTGGAGGTGAAGAAAATTTAGGACACACAATGAAGGATCATTACAACCTTGTGAACAGATTAAAGATGGAACAAATTAAAGGAGGAGATGCCAGTAACCTAATTGACATTATGGAAAAACAAGAATTTGAAGAAAAGGATTTTTTTTACAAAATTAGGTTGAATGAAGATGGAAGACTCTCTAGTATATTTTGGAGAGACTCTCTAATGTTAGAAGATTATCAAATCTACGGAGATGTGATGGTTTTTGACACCACATACAGAACAAACAAATATAACCTCATTTGTGCTCCTTTTGTAGGAATAAACAATCACTGGAAAAATGTGATGTTTGGCTGTGCATTCATATCAGATGAAAAGACAGAAACATTTGAGTGGCTTTTTCAGATTTTCAAGAAATCAATGAGACATAAAAGCCCCAAGACTATATTCACAGACCAAGATTGAGCCATAGCAAATGCTGTGGAAAATGTATGGTATTAATATATTATTCTTGATGTATTCTAATACTATTATTGTTGAAATATATAATACTTTTTATTTATTAGGATGTTCAGATTTTATCAAAAAGAGTATTCATATATTGTTCATAGGGTATAAATATATTACTCTTAGGGTATACAAGTATTGTTCTTCACATGTTAATTTTGTTACTCAGATTCAAATGCAGTTATTACAAAAAATTCTTATAGTATAACTTGAGGTATAAAAATATTGTTCATATGGTATTCATCTTTGTTCATAGGGTATTCATCTTTGTTCTTAGGGTATTCATCTTTGTTCTTAGGGTATTCATAATTGTTCATAGGGTATTCATATTTGTTCTTAGGGTATTGATATATTATTCTCAGGGTATTACTGTTTTTTCTTAGAGTATTATTATGTTGGTCTACAGTTATAATTTTTAATTAGGTATTACATTATGTTCTTAGAGTATAATAAATTAGTCTATAGGTGTAAATATATTTGTCTTTGAGTATAATAAATTTGTCTTTGTGTATTTTGGTAACTTGAAATTTTATTTCAGGAATTTCCAGAAACAAGACACAGATTGTGTCTTTGGCATCTCCAACAAAATGCAATTTCCAGATTTGGAGAACTTAAGAGAGATGACCCATTCAAAAATGCTTTTAACTATTGTTTATCATGTTCTGCTGATCAGAATAATTTTGAAATCAGTTGGCAAAACATGATATCAACTTATGGACTGGAAAACAATACCTGGTTCAAGAGACTATATAGTCTTAAGGAAAAATGGTGTACAACATTGAGTAAGGATATATTTTCTGCTGGAATAAGATCATCCCAAAGAAGTGATAGCACGAATCATGCAATCGGATTCAAAGCTCACAAACAGACAAATTTGACAGAATTCTAGAAGATTTTCAATGACACAATAAGTCAATGGAAAAGGACAGAAAAAAAAGATGAATTCAACTGTTCTAGAATGACACCAGAATCTCCTTTTGGAATGAAAGGGATTATAAAGCATGCTGCAAAGGTATACACCCATAGCTTATTTAAGCAATTTGAAGAAGAATTCTCAAAATCTATATTTGCATCTTCTTTGATTGCTGAACTCTGTGACACAACATTGGTTTATAATGTCAAGAGTGATGAGGAAGAAAGAAGTAATAGAGTAGTGTATGACACTGCAATGAACCTATTCAGCTGTGATTGTAAGAAGTTTGAAGAAATAGGAATACTCTGCTATCACTGCATCAGGGTGATGAATGTACATTCAATACAAAAGATACCTGATAATTGTATTTTGAAGAGATGGACCAAACTTGCAAAGGAAGAGGTATGGAATAAGATTGCAGCTGAAGAAACAAATGATAACAGGTACAACTTAGAGTATTATATTTTTGGGTATTCTGTAATAACTCTTAGAGTATTATTTTTAATTCTTTGGGTGTGTCTGATTTCAACATGGGGTATTAGTAAATTATATAGGTTCTAACTAATATTTTTTGTGAATTAGGAGAAACTGTGGAAACAAAATCCCTTGGAGACATGATATCATAAGAAAATACTACAATGTCATATTAATGAGTGAAGATATTGAAGAAATGAGAGAAGTCATAGAGGAAGGATATGACAAGATTTGTTCAGTTCTTGATAGAAGAAATTCAAAGCAGCAAGAAGACATTGAAGGTCATTCTGAAACATCAAACAGAATTCTCGATCCGGAACGCTCAGTAACAAAGGGAAGAAGTCAAAGGATTAAGAGTGCTATCCACAGCAGAAAAAAAAGAAAGACAACAAAGTCACAAACATCACAAATGAAAGAATATGAGTCAATTACACCTAATCCTCATATAATTTGATATAGGAATGTATTTACTGTTTGTTTTATATATATAAATTTCGAATTGTTATTTTTTTATGTTTTACTAAAATTATTTCACATTCTTATTAATTTATTGTTATTAATTATATCAGCAACACCTTAAAAACAAAGAAGAATACCCTAAGAACAAATATGAATACCTTAAGATCAAAGATTAATACCCTATGAACAAATATGAATACCCTATGAACAAATATGAATACCCTAAGAACAAATATGAATACCCTATGAACAAATATGAATACCATATTAACAAATATGAATACCCTAAGAATATGTTAATAATACATGTATCACAAAGATTAATACCCAAAGATGAAAAATTAATACCTGAAGATCAATAATAAAATATAATATTATTATAATATAAATAATATAATAAAAATAACACAATAACACAAGTAGAACAATAAAATATACCAAAAACAATATTATATAATATACATATAATAGATAAAAAATACTCATACATAAAAGAAGTAGGGTTCACTAAAAAAAAAACAAAAATATAATATTATTATAATATAAATAATATAATATACTACTATATAAAGCAAACTCAACTTCAAACTCTAGACCACAAAGAAGACAGTCAACTTCTACTTCAAAGCGCCGGAATCTTCGACGACAAAACCGCGACAACATTCAAAGGTAACATGTATGCCATCGTTATCTCTCTCTCTCACTCTCTCTCTCTCTATGTCTCTATCTATCTATATTTTAGTTCATTTAAGTATATTCATGTTTGTCTTATTCGTAGAATATTACTGGTACTTAATTTATTTAATGAAAAATACTCAAGTTTTACTTCTTTAGGTATATTCTTCAAATAATGATATAGCTATAAAAGTACAGAGTGATTTACACAGTATAATATTCGTTCTTTGAGTATTAATATTTGTTCTTTGGGTATTAAGATTCCTAAACAATTATGTTACTCTTCAAAAAATTATGTTACTTTGGGTATTTGTTCTTTGAATTAGTCTTGTGGTATTAATTAATAATCTTTAAGTATTCATAAACTATTCTTAGGGTATTCATAAACTATACTTCAGGTATTACTAAACTAAAGTTCAGGTATTCATAGAATATTCCTAAATAATTATATTACTCTTAAAATATTTATAAATTGTTATAGAGCTACTATATTTTGAATTATGAGTCATGTTAATATTAACTTAAATATTTTTTGATATTAAACAGATGACTTCTTTCCTTCGTATACTGTTCAGTGAAGAGTACTTCCTTCCAAGATTGGTAAATTTTTTATAATATATAATATATAAAAATGTATAGAATATTGAATGATAATTACCTGATGTTGTGTGCAGAGAGTACCTCCTATGTTTGTAGATAATTTTGAAAATTTGTTTGAAGAATCTTCTACTGAGGTAACTCTAACAGCTAGCTACAAACCTGGACAAACATGGAGGGTCAGCATTGACAAGATAGGAAATTTTCATTATTTGAATGACGGATGACCAACATTTGTCCAAGAAAACAATATAGAAGCACTGGACTGCCTGAAATTTGATCTGGTTGATGCAAATACACTACATGTTGTAGTATTTTCAAAATCAGGATGCTGCAAGAACTGCCCAAGTGATAGTTTGTTATTTTCAGAAACATACATTCATCTAAATTATAAAAACATATTTCTAATACATTGGGAGGTGTTTTAATTAACTAACATTTGTGTTTTAAAAATTTGGGTTTAGCAGGAGAGGAGGATGATGAACATGCTTTTAATGAAGATGATAATGAAGAAAACCAGCTTTCATTGGAAGAGAGAAACCTGGCTTTTACAAAAGAGGTAAAAAATTACCACTTCCAGGCCAACAAGATGGTAAAATTATATACATATACACGTATGTACATACTATTTAAAACTTGTTTACATCTAATTAATATATAAAATAATAAATTGGTTGCAGGACATTCTTATTAGCTTCATGATAGCCACTGGACTAAGGAACAAATCTGAGATAACTCTGAAAGATGAACAAGATAGACTTTGGACTGTTCAAGTGAGGATAAGGCAAGGAGGAGTGTATTCAATGTGTAGTGGCTGGAAGAGGTTTCTGATTGAAAACAATGCGACAATTGGAAGAATGTAATAAACAGCGGAAGTCTCACTTTTATTTAATAATTTGGAAAATATTCTTTAGAGCGTGAACTAACATGCTTGGAATAAGATTTTCTTCTCTTTTCTTTTAAAACCTTTGGGACTAAAATCAAAATACCCTCATAATTTAAACAATAAAATCCTAATCATAAACTACATGCCTTCAAATAATAAAATCTTATTAAACATGCAATTTCACATAATTTACTCAATTCACATAAATCTAATTCATTCAATTAATATAGGACATAAATTGAAACTAAGTCTATTTAATAGAACATAATATTTTAATCACTCAAAGAACATCAAATAACAATAGGTCAATTAGTCATGCGTCTATTTCTAAAAATTCTAAACTCACAAATTCATAAACACTCAAAGATTTCATACTTTCAACATAATTTCAGCAGTGCGTCATCAACGAAATAAATCAATATAAAATACTTAAGTTACTGGGAAAATTCCATAAAAATTCATATAGGTTACTGACTACCACTATTATCCATCTATAATTTTTACCAAATTTTATCCATAACTGACTTTTATAAAAAATTCACGAGATTCGGAAATCTCAACAAACTGCCACATATTTTTCAAAAATCATAACTAATTCGTTACAACTCCAATTCATGCGATTCAAGATGGATTGGAAAGCTAATTAAAAACTATAACCGAATATCAAATTTAATTTACGAAAACTTTGAATCACGAAACCTTAAAATCTCTTAAAACTTACTGGAAGAAAGAAACATATCAAATCCTACACATGCAAAATACTAAAACTCATATTAATAATCTCATAAAATTTCAATTAAAATATATATCTAACATGAATCCTAATTCACCTTTCATGACTCATCAATCAAACCAAATAGGCATAATATTCATTGAAAACATATCTTGCAATTAGTATCAATCCATGTATCAAATTAAATCATAAACATGCAAATCAACTCTTCAAGAAAATCAAGAAGTATTATAGTTATTAACATAAAATCTTGCAATTCAATCAAACCAATAAAAGGCTCTTAAATTTATCCAATAACTTTATACTTTTCATATCCCATCCACATGCCTCCACCGCTCGCCATCACGCCCTTTACACAACATAATCTGAAAAAATAGTTTGGTGAAAGGGGTGAGAAATTATAAATAACTCTCAGTGGGGACATTAGTTCGAAATCTAAATATAAAGGACATGCATACATGAAAACATACCAACTTTTAAATTTTTGATACGACTTAAGCGCATCTCTTTTGATACTACATAAGAGCATCCATTCTTTGATACCACATAAGGATATCCTTTGTTTTGGCACTACTTAAGAGCACCCATTGGTTGATACTACATAAGAATATCCATTCTTTGATACCACATAAGGATATCCATTGTTTTGGCACTACTTAAGAGCACCCATTGGTTGATACTACATAAGAGTATCCATTCTTTTAGCACATAAACACATAAACACATCAAACTAAATATTAAAAAATCGAACAGTATTGCCACTTTTTCACCATGAATCCCCACCTTTGATTTCTTTGAAAATAAGAGATGTGTGTACGTTCGACCTTGCTAAAACCTTGCGTTGAAACCTCTACTCTTCCTCCTCAAATATTTCTCTTGAAACTTACCCTCTCTTTCTCTCTCTAATTCTCGAAATAATATCTCTTATGGGGTATATATGGCTGATCGAAAATAATGAATAAAATAAGGGGGTCCTTGATCTTCTATTTATAAGGATGAAAATATATAGGACTTGAATGAAATCTTGGTGAATATATGATGATTATGGATGAATTTTGGGCTTGGTAAAGTATCTTGGCCGAAAATATGTATTAGATATGGTATCTTGGCCGAAAATGAAGATGTGAAAAATATGGTATAACATATCTTGGAACATTCTTGGGAAATCTTGGTAATCTTTCTAATATCTCCAATATCATAATCTAACAACCTCAAGACTTCATAATCTTTAATTCCTAATGCTAATTTTCAAAAATATACATAAGGATAATATTCATCTCTCTTAATAAAATATTAAGGACACTAACTAACTCTAAATCTTGATCTCCCAAAAATACCCTCATCCTTCTAACAACTTTTAAATTTTCTCTCTCCTAAAAGTATTCCTTCTCTAAATTTAATCCTCATAATAATATCTAATCCCAAAAATAATAAGTCCTCAATTACTATTTTACCCTTAAAAGATTAATACTTAAAGGACTAAAAAAATCTTAATGGACTATACCACAAAATAATACTCCTATTCCTTAAAATATTAAAGTCCTAGTCTAGAAGTCCAAAAGTAATATTAATCGGATCAACTAATAATAAGCAAGAAAATAAAACTCAAGCTTAAGAACTAAAAGGATTAAAAACTAACTCTCTAAAAATGTAGGCACAATCGACACTCTTCACAAAGTGACCGACTACTTCTTCTAGTGGACTAAGTCTACCCTTAACTTGCCGCAATAACTTAATTATCCTCCAAGTAAATATCTTCTAGAGAAATCTAATCCTACTTCTCCTTAATAAAAGTGCTAATCCTTATTCTTGCCAATATTACTTACCTCAATAAATAAATCGTATACTTAATAAATTTATCCCACAATTAAAACCAAAATCAAATCTAAATCCTTAATTAATCACCAATATTAATTCCTTAACTTAATAATTGAATTAATCCCCCAACAAAATAAATCTCAACTTAAATCTTCACAATTATTCCCAAAGATATACTAAATATTCCTCAAATAATTTCAGAGATTTAACCTCAAAATATCCAATAAATATCAAATATCATCTCTCCAAATAAATATATCCAAGATACTTATAATATCACTCTTGTCCATAATTAATACTCCTAACTTTTGCAAGTAACATTTAACACCTAGCAATAAAATCTTAACTTAACTCCTTACATAATCGACAAATATAGTCTAACTTTGCAACATGCACCTTTATCCCTTGAGAGTAATACCTTAAAGTCCTAACATTATTCCTTCGCTTAAAGTCCAAATAATTCCGATAATAATCTCTTGATATTTATTTTCAAGAAAATCTAAACCTTGGATATATTCTTGTTCTATAGCCTTTCATATAAAATCTAATCGAGATCCCTTAAAGATTTATTCCTAATTTATTGATCCAAATCTTTAATCACATATCCTAGTTAAGATCCCATATAAATTCATTCTTATCTCTAAAATAACAAACTCACTAAATTACTCCTATACCCTTAATAAATTGATACTTAATAAATCCTAATTTTCTCAATCCAAATTGAATTATAACACTTAATAACCAATCAACTTAAATCCTTTAAATCCTTAAATTAAATACTTAATTGGATCATATCTTAATTTGGCTCTCTAACTTTTAATTCACATACTAAAGCCCAAAATAAATCATCAAGAACTTAATCTTAACTCCCAAATACTCAAATCAAATTTACTAACTTAATCATTAGAAAATTAATACTTAAGGCTCGTGAAAAACTTAAAGAACTAAAGCACAATAGTTAATCCTACGCGCAACTTAACTTTAAAACCTCAAAAGATGACTTATAAACTATAACTTGAATCCATTTATGCTGGGCGTGACAGAGTTCGTATATGATACACTCATACGTGCAACTGTTAAGAACAATTGATGTTTTTTATTTTGTCAAACTGATAACTATTTTACCTCATGAGAGGTTTCCTTTTAATTACTTTAGGTACAATGGGATAATTCTGAACCTTAATTATTTTGGTATTATTGCTTATAATTATTAACAAATATTATCTTATAATTTTCTATTAGTTTTATGTTCATAATCATTACTGTTATTGATAAATTGTTCTATAGGTATTTATAATTGTTCTTAGGGTATTTATAATTGTTCTTGGGGTATTCATACTTATTAAATTTAATCTGCATAAACATATAATTATTTTTGAAATATTCATAATTTGTGGAATTTTAAAATAATAAATTATTAAATTAAACTAGCAACTTATAATTTAAAGAATTCACGTTGAAGTGATCAAAGAGGGCAGCTTCAGTCTCAGCCATATTCTCCCATCCTCTCAACTCCCCAAGCTGACTCAATTCAGGCCATGTGGCATTCCTGATCATAGCATAGGTGCGAAGTTGTACTACCGTCTCCTTCTGAGCTTCTAAGAGGTCAGGAAACCTCCTCTCCACCATTTTAGCAGCCCCTCCCCTTGCCACTATCTCAAAATCCGGCAACGTGTTCTCATCAGGCGCGGGGAAAGGCCACGGGGCTTCAGCCTGAACTGGTTCAGCAGCCTCCTGCTCAACTCCTCCTTCCTGAGCAGGTTCCACCTGATCCTTCTCAACACTCTGATAGGTTGAGGCGATGTCGAGAATCAGTTGATCGGGATCAGGGGATGCAACGTCCGGAACGGAAGTGATGGGAGCAATTTCAAGAGCGGCCTGAGCCGGTTCCTTTTCCGGAGTTGTATGCTGAACAACTTCTTCAGCAACTCTCTCTTCCACAAGCTGTATGGAATAAGGATGAAGACTAGATCAGGAGCTAGTTGTTCAGGAATTTGTAATAGCTTCAGGATAACTGTAATTCTATATCAATCAATGAAGTTATTTTATTTTTCCTGAGTACAACTTCTTGTTGACTCCTGAATTTACTTTTCTGAATCCTTATCAAGAACTGTACTAACCCATTCCTTGTTTTCATCTTATAGACTAATACCTAGTTGTCAGGTGGTACTGAGTTGTTCTCACTGACTAAGTCAGTTGATTGTATAGATGAATAGGAATTTGCTTAAGGGTTTTGGCATCATCAAAAAGGGGGAAATTGTTGGGACAATCTGAGTATTTTGATTAGATCCCAAAACCCCTGATGAATCTGCCTAAGTACAGATGTTCAGGATAAAATAATTCAGGATAGTTAGGTTAGGAATTCAGTACAGGAGGAACTCGCTGAAGACTGAAGAATATTGGAGTCGACCCAATTTACTGAAGTCTGAAGTGTAATTCATC
>JAPKLY010000018.1:2329100-2340126 GCA_026898435.1 Prunella vulgaris | reverse complement strand
GATGGGACAACTTGCCAGAATAAGCATGGCGGTTAGGTCAAACAGTATTTCTAGCCTGCAAACACCCTAAAATAGGAAAGATTTGATTAGATCTCCTCCAACGGATCTATTTTGAATCTTGCCTATAAATATGGAGAACCTTGCACCCATTCAAGGTTAACGGGAAATTTCCAAGAGAAAACTCTCAAGAATCCAAGCTCTCAAAGCAAACTATAAGCAACACTCTGCAATTAAATTTCCCTAGTGTTGTAGTAGGATTCACTCTATATTTGCTTAGATCGATAGCTCTAATATTTAGCATTGTTTTGTATTGCTAGAGCTATCTTAGTTGGAAACCAGAATACCAAACCACTCAAGGTGTGAGATTGGTTGGTTAGAAGGACTGGGACTTGTAAAACGCCCAGGGGTCAGTTCCTAAGAGAGGAAGTTGGCTACTCGTGTCCCTTGACACGTAAAACCAAGCACCTATCCTTAGGGTTTTGAGGATAGCTTCCTGTTAAATCAGGCAGTGGACGTAGGAGTTGGTTATCTCCGAACCACGTTAAAAAGACCCTTGTGTGCTGATTTACTGTTTTGTTCAGGATCATAACTGTCATCATAATAAACTGAACATTCTGCATTGTTTTATCCTCAGGACTGAATCATTCATCCTGAATCTGAATACGGTGCACTCAGTCCTAACCACCAGTTTACTAAGCAAGTTCAGAGAAAATGTTTTCAGAAACTAAAACGAGTAGAATCTAAGGGCTCACTTTCCGCACGTACTCTAGCTCACTGAGATAGTAGTCCAACTGACTCACTTCCAAGCAGTCAGTAGGTTTGTTATCTCTACTGAGCTTCCGAGCACATTACTCACACTCAGCTTATCTGACTCGTTACTGAACTGTCCCTGCTGTCCCTGTGGACCTTCAGCATACTGAGTAATTCAGGAAATCCTGACTGAGAGTGTAAGAGCATTTTTCTGAGTCTTTCAGAAAAATCTGACATCAGTGTATTCCCCCCATACACTGATCTTACTCGTTTCGGGACCAACAAACCTCATACAATGATTTAATAGAATATAATATGAATATTTCATTATTGTTCTATAAGTATTCATAAATGTTCTTCAGGTAGTCAAATTTATTCTTGAGGTATTTGTAAATGTTCTTGTGGTATTCATACTTATTCTTGTTTATATAAATTTAATCTACATATACAAATAGTGGTTCTTCAAATTTTTATAATTTATTGAATTTAAATTAAATTTATAATTTAATTGGTTATTTATAATTTATAAATTAAATTTTAGAACAACAAATTTTTAATTTAAATTGGTTATTTATAATTTATAATTTTAACATGATACCATAATTTAACTGAATATACCATAATTTAACTGAATATAATTCAATTATTTCATTATTGTTCTATAAGTATTTATAAATGTTCTTCAGATAGTCAAATTTATTCTCGAGGTATTTTGAAATGCATATACACAAAAGGTTCTTGAAATATTCATAATTTGTAGATTTTTAAAACAGTAAATTATTAAATTAAATTAGCTATTTATAATTTATAACCTGATACGATAATTTAATTAAATAAAATATAAATATTTCATTATTGTTCTATAAGTATTCATAATTGTTCTTCAGGTATTCAAAGTTATTCTTCAGGTATTGATAATTGTTCAAGGGGTATTCATAATTACTCTTCGGGTATTCATTATTAAAAGTTATTGTTGAGGTACTTATAATATTTAAAAGAAAGTCAAAATTAAATAATTAAGAATAATAAAAACCTAAATAATGTTGAAAAAAACAAACACAAAAAACAATACACTAAGTTAGAAAAATGAATACCCAAAGAACAAAAAACAATACCCTAAGTTATAACATGAATACCCTATGAACAAAAAACAATACCCTAAATTAAAAAAAGAATACTAGAAAAACAAAAACAATACCCTAAGTTAAAACATAAGTACTCGAAGAACAAAAAATAATACCCTAAGTTAAAAAATACCTAAAAAATATATACTAGTTATTCAATAACATTAACAACACAGATTTAAACTATTTCAAAAGGATAATTCATAAAAACACCAAAAAACACATCAATATACTAAGAAATTAAAACTATTCCACTAAATATATATACATATAATATGTACACATATATGTAATATTTGTCCAAAACCCAATCACCACCAAAACAACCACAAACCAACCACCAAAACAATCTAAAAAATGACAAATTGTTTGGTAAACAACCCCAACAAAACCAACAAAGTGTATCAATCAATTGTTTTTCCTCTTTCCTCTTCCCAAATTAGAATCCAAACTCTTTAAGTTATCAGCTGCACGCTTTTTCCTCACTTCTAATGCTTTCTCACCTTTCTTCTTCTTCTCTAAAGCAAAACCCTCAATCAAACTTGGCTTACTGTTATAAAAATCATATAACTTTTGTATGATTTTTGACCTAGATTCAATGAAGTTTGACAAAACTAACACTGTACTAATTTCTGCCCGCATAACTAACCGAATAGCAGCCTAATGAATAAAGAATAAAAAAAAAGAGTTACAAATAAAGAAAATAACAAAAAATTCAATCTAAATAATATATAAAATGCATAGAATACCTTTGTCATGTCTGGTGAAGAGTATGCAAAACCACTGAAATGCTTCATATGGTGCATCATGTACACACCACAATCTCTATCAGCCTTTCCTGTCTGCCATTTCAGCTGAACTTGATCAAATTTCCACTTTGTAAAATTTGCTCTCGGATGATTCCTAGTGTTGGGACAATCTTGGTATTTTGATTAGATCCCAAAACCCCGGATGAATTTGCCTAAGTATAGTGTTCAGGATAAAATAGCTCAGGATAGTTAGGTCAGAGATTCAGTACAGAAGGACCATACTGAAGACTGAAGAATATTGGAGTCGACCCAATTTACTGAAGTCTGAAGTGTAAACCATTCTGAAGAAGTCAGTCAGTCTCGCTGAAGATTGTCTGTTCTGAAACTGAAGATTGAAGCCTGCTGATTCTTCCTGAAGACAATCCTGAAGTACCATTGTCTGATGTTTCTACTGAATACACTAAGCATATTCAGGACAGAACTCAGTCAGTGAAGAGTAAGTACTACCTATCAGGCTGTGCTGAATGCACATAGGACCTGACTTGGGCCTTGGTTCAGTTTACCTGAATCCTGTAAGTCCGAAGCAAAAAGGTAACACATACTGAGCTGAATAACCTATCAGGCTGTGCTGAATGCACATAGGACCTGACTTAGGCTGTGGTTCAGAATACCTGAATCATGTCAGTCCAAAGCAGAAAGGTTATTTATGCTATGGGACAAGAGACAAAAAGAATGTCAGTAAGACTCCATTAAGGCACACGCTTAGACTGAGTTATTACAAGAGACTCAGAGCATTGAATGTACGAGGAAGGATAAATGTCTGAAGGTCAACTAGCCGTTATAACGGAGAGCCAATGATCCTTCAACACGTAAGCACGGAGTCTGCGCAGCATTTAATGCGACATTTAATGCGTCTCAGAAGGTTGCAGGTGATGTGACAACTTGCCAGAATAAGCATGGCGGGTAGGTCGAACAGTATTCCTAGCCTGCAATCTACCTAAAATAGGAAAGATTTGATTTGATCTCCTCCAACGGATCTATCTTGAATCTCGCCTATAAATATGGAGAACCTTGCACCCATTCAAGGTTAACGGGAAATTTCCAAGAGAACTCTCAAGAATCCAAGAATACAAAGCATATCATAAACAACACTCTGCAATTAAATTTCCCTAGTGTTGTAGTAGGATTCACTCTGTATTTGCTTAGATCGATAGCTCTAATATTTAGCACTGATCTGTATTGCTAGAGCTATCTTAGTTGGAAACCAGAATACCAAACCTCTCAAAGTGTGAGATAGGTTGGTTAGAAGGACTGGGACTTGTAAAACGCCCAGGGGTCAGTTCCTAAGAGAGGAAGTTGGCTATTCGTGTCCCTTGGCACGTAAAACCCAAGTACCTATCCTCAGGGTTTTGAGGATAGCTTCCTGTTAAATCAGGTCGTGGACGTAGGAGTTGGTTATCTCCGAACCACGTTAAAAAGTCCCCTGTGTGCTGATTTACTGTTTTGTTCAGGATCATAAATGTCATCATATTAAACTGAACATACTGCATTGGTCTTAACTTCAGGACTGAATCAATCATCCTGAACCCTAATACTGTGCACTCAGCCTTAATCACCTATTTACTAAGCAACTCAGAGAAAACGTTTTCAGAAACTAAAACGAGTAGAATCTAAGGGCTCACTTTCCGCACGTACTCTGACTCACTGAGATAGTTGTCCAACTGACTCGCTTCCGAGCAGTCAGTAGGTTTGTTATCTCTACTGAGTCTCCGAGCACTTTACTCTTACTCAGCTTATCTGACTCGTTACTGAACCGTCCCTGCTGCCCCTGCGGACATTCAGCATACTGAGTACTTCAGGAACTCCTGACTGAGTACGTTGGAGCATTTTTCTGAGTCTTTCAGAAAAATCTGACATCAGTGTATTCCCCCCCCATACACTGATCTAACTCGTTTCGGGACCAACACCTAGATATCAGATACTTTGACATCATGTTGAACTATAAAACAACCAAATAGAACAAAATTTGATTAATAATACAACACAAACAAAAAAAGATATAAACTAATAAGATAAAAAATCTTTAATAATTTACCAATACTTTAGCAGACTGATAATAAATAGTGACATGTTCCTCGTGCTTCATATTATCCAACAGATGTACCATAGAGTCAACAAAGTTAATTGCAAGAACAAGATAATGTTCGTGAATACAAAACGGGACAAAGATCTGAAAGAAAAAAAAAGAATTATTAAAACATTGATTAACAAAAAATATTTATTTAAAAAAAGCAGAAAATGATATTATAAAAACTAACCATATCTGCATTAAAAAATGAGCCTTCATAAAGAGATACCCACTCATTCCAGGTACCACAAATATCATCGTAAACAGCGCCAATTGGTTTTTTATCTACTATCACGCGTGCCAACAAATACTGTTTACAAAAAAAAGAAGAAGAGAAATATAAGAACTTCAATTAACAATACATCAATAAAAAAATAGTAATACTCCAAGTACAAAATTATAATACCCCATCAACAACTTATATTACCCGAAAAACAAATATATATACCCAAAGAACAAAAATTAATACCCTTAGTTAAAACATAAATACCCTACCAATAACAACAACAGAAACAATAAAAAAAAGAAGAAAAAACACAAATATATTACATTTCATTGAAATCTTTCATATTGGAGATTCTATTAATAAGAACTAACAATATAATTGAAGATCAACTAATATTACTCCAATAAGAAAGCAGTAATATTCCAAGTACAAAATATAATACCCCATCAACAATTATATTACCAGAAGAACAAACATAAATACCCTAAGAACAAAAATTAATACCCTTAGCTAAAACATAAATACACTAACACAAAAATACTAATACCCTAAGAAATACAAAAACAGAAACAATAAAAACGCAGAACAAAAAGAAGAAAAACACAAATAGAGTACATTTCATTGAAATCTTACATATTGGAACTTCAATTAATAAAAACTAACACTAAAACAAAAAAAAACTTACACTGTGATTGAGATTAAAGCAGAATCTGCTCCGCCTACCATCAGAGATAATTTCACCATTAATCTCCAAACACCACGCATTAATAACAGAACTATCAATCTCTTCATTCGGCAACAATGTCATCATCCCATCCTTATAAATAGAAATATGATGTTTGTGATCATAATAATTGTCCCTAAAAGAAGACAAACACACAGTTTAAAAATAAAAACACTCAATATATATATTTAAATACAAATATTAAAAGGCTACTTACACTTGAACAACACCCTTCCCTTCATAGAAATAAAAATCAACAACTTCCAAATGAGTTTGGTACATATTCTTCAAGAATTTTTTATGTTTCGTAACCAATTTCGAAACATATCCATTTTCAGCATTAATCTTCCAAAACAAACTACCCAAATCATCACCTGCATCTTTCCTCTTCACACTAATGGATTTTATTGCACTATCAAGTTGTTCATCAACACTGCCCTTCCCTTTCACAACTACAAGATCTTTTGGAGTACTCTGTGAACTAACATCAATAACAGCAGAGACATCACCAACTCTCTCAAACTTTTTCAGAACCTTCCCTACCAAATCCTCTTCAACCTCCACAGGAACATCAACCTCCACAGGTACATCAACCTCCACAGGGATCATAAAGAAATCATCAACCTCACTTTCCAACTGTAACAAATTCACTTCTACAGGATTTCCTTCACCAATTCCACTCATCACAATTTCCTTCCCTTTCACACTTTTCTCAACATCTTTCTCCAAAAGAACCTCAGCAACCTTACCAGCATTGTCAGCATTGCTTACTTCTATCACAACATCAATTCCTTGATTCACACCTTCAATTGCTTCTTTTGCTACATTCTCAACATCAATACACTTGCCCTCATCACTTCCTATTGGTACATTCTCAACATCAAGTTGATCATTCAAACTGTCTATTCTTTCTTTTTCTACATTTTTTCCTTCACCCTTGCCCTCATCACTTCCTTCCTTCACAGCCTCATTACCTCCCTTCACTGTATTTTCTTCTCCAGCCTCATTACCCTGATCAACTTTTTCTATATTTGAACCCTCAACATTCTCTTCCTTCAAACCCACATTACCTTATTTATCAATTTCTTCTCTACCCAAAACCTCCTTCCCTTTCTCAAGATGAACACCATCTCCAACAATATCAGCATAATTCCCCTCAGGAAACCAAGTATCTTCATCACCACTTAAATTGGTTGCATAAACAAATTTCTCAGGTGTAAGCAATTCAAAACTTGGAGCTGAAGAAGCCAACTCCTTCATCATCGTCACATACTTAACAAGTGTATCAACATAACGATGAAGCTTTGGATTCATAATTTTTTTTTGAGTTTCTGAAACATCAGATCCACTCGTAGATTCCAACTGTGAGCTATTTGAATTCGCATTATCAATGTAATCCAAAAGCTTCTGAAGCTTAACCATAAATTTCGAAGAAAAATCTCTTGCATCTTGTTCAATTGATTGCAAAAGCCCTTTAATATCCTGAAATAAAATTACAAAAAATAATAATGAAATATATACCAATTGTATAAAAAAAATACCTTAAGAGAAAATAAAAGTGCCAATGATTAATACACAAAGAGAAATTTATTAATACCCAAAGATGAAATGAATCATACCTCAAATGAATCATTACCAACCTTTTTCTTCTCATGAGCCTTTGATTGAGCCTCTGATTTCTTCAGGATTCCATTGACAGATAAAGGATAAACATCAACAACTAATTCACCAGAACCATACTGTCCACCAAGAGCCTCGTGTGTACACCTCTCCCTAATTTTCTCATCAGTCCAATGCTTGATCAATGGGATCGAGTTAGGCTGACACACACCACTTCAAACGATGCAAATATATAATTTGCAAAATAACAACACAACCACTAATACTCTTCACACCATTATTTCGATTCGTCAAAACAGATTCACATAACCTCCTCAATACAAATGTACACCAATCATATTTTGAAATACTACCAACATCCTCTAAAGCTTAAAAAAAAAGAGAGCTTATAGTTCTATTGGCAAAAGGACAAAGAAAACAACATAAGGAATAGAGAACAAACATTCTCTTAAAATCATCACCACCATCACCACACTTTTCCAATATAATAGGAGGAATTTTCCAAATCTGAGTTCTTGTAGCAATACCATACCTCTCCCCAAAAGAAGTAAAAGCAGACAAATCATTTGACCTTGAGTAGACAGGAACATCGTTGCCTTCATTCCTTGGGATCATTAGAACATCATATACATCATCAGCACTAACTGAAAAATGCCTAAATTGATCCAATGTAAACATCAGACTGCTTCCATTAAAATTATCTACTAAAAACAAATACATCTCTTTACTAAAAATTTTAGTAATCTTCAAATCAAGTAAACCACCAAACCCAATAGACTCAACAGCTTCTCTTTGTTTATCATTTAAGGATCCAATCAATAGAGCCAATGAACCGGGACTACAGTGTGTTAAAAATTTGCTGCACAAATAACAATATAATTATAAATATAACAAATAAATAAAGATATAAAAATACATTAACATAAATTTAAAAAAAAAATCAATAAAATAAACAAAAAAATACCCTAAGAACAAGTATTAATACCTAAAGAATAAAAATTAATACCCAACCAATTAAAAATAATACCCTTATAACAAAAAAATAATACCCTAAGTTAAAAAATGAATACCCTAAGTTAAAACATAAATACTCAAAGAAAAAAACAAAAACCCTCAGTAAAAACATTAATACCCAAACAACAAAAAACAATACCCTAAGTTAAAACATGAATACCCAAGGAACAAAAAACAATACCATAACTTAAAAAATGAATACCCAATGAAAAAAAAAATAATACCCTAACTTCAAACATAAATACCCTGTACACTACACTACAAGTATTGAAATATTCTTAAGTTAAAACATAAATACCATAAGTTAAAGCATAACTACCCTAAGTTAAAACATAAATACCCTAAGTTAAAAAATAAATACCCAATTAAAACACAATACTCTAAGTTAAAACATGAATACCTGAAGAACAAAAAATAATACCCTAAGTTAAAACATGAATACCTGAAGAACAAAAAATAATACCCTAAGTTAAAACATGAATATACAAAGAACAAAATCGAATACTCTAAATTAAAACATGATCAAACATTAATACTCTAACAAAATACAAAAACAAAGAATAAAAACACAACAGAAATAAAAAGGAACACATACTTTAACTCGAATCTTCACAACGAGTTTTAACTTTATCAGATTTCTTCTCCTTCTTCACAGAAACAACAGAAGATTGTTTCTCCAACTCCTTCTGAGGTTTATCAGTAGCAGGAACGTAAGGAACAATATCCTTAACAACATTTTCAGACGATTTCAGAAATTTCCGCCGATGGTAGACAATTTTTTCCTTTGGAACATTTTCAGAATAAATATTCTTTCTCTTCTTCATGATTTAACCCTAAAATCGACAACATACAACAACAAAAATACATCTAAATACTCAAAAAATAAATATTCTCCATGATTTATAAAATAATAGTGAAAAAACATGTGGATACACTTGAAAAACAACAAACAAACCTCGAAAAACAACAAATGAACCGATATCACGCAAAATGAAGTTTGGTAACCGTCGACAATGGAATCACGAGAGAGAATTTTGATATTCCAGAGAAGAAAAAAGAGAGAAGATCGTGGGAGAGAGAAGGAAATGATTTGAAAGATTAAGTAAAAATAGTATCCAAAAAAAACGAAAACGGGTATGGAGGATCCGCGTGTTTATTAAATTAGTGAAGAAATCGGGCCTTAATTAAAATTGTAATCGAATTGGGCCCAAAAGCAAGTGCATAGTATGCACTTGCATGCACACAAGTTTTTGTGTTGTTAGTGACATCAAACTAATCTGAATTATATTTTTTCCACGACGATACAGAAAGATTGGAAATTATGGAATTTTTGATGGGGAAAATTGTGATTTTCAGGCAGAAAAAAATAAAGCTTCGTGAGATATGAAGGAGCGTGGAGAAGAAGACATGGCGTTCATCTAGTGAATTCTTTTAAAATTTTATTTGGTCGCAACAGATAAAATGACATGCAAAGTTTTAGTTCTCATTTCTAAAAAATGGAGACGCACTGTGAATCATTAACATGAATTGAGAGAGAAGAAGAATAAGTCAAAAATGAAAAAAAAATGGGGTAAGTTTAGTAATTTAAATTAATTTTTTATTTTAAATTAAATATATTTAATAATTGGGGTATGTTTAGAGAAATTTGAGGTATGAATAGTCATACCTAAACCTAAATCTTAAGCTACTCATTTTTTCACGCAGACATGTGTTTTAAATTGTAGTGAATGCAAACTTATAATGGAAAACAGAATCAATAATCAATTTATAGAGGTTTGCAGAATAATGCAGGCCTCTCCTCCCTCCCCCCCACAAACACCCATTTTTCTCTCTCTAGAAAGCAGCACTGTTTCTCTAGAAAAAGCATTTGCACATTTGAGCTATACACCATTACAGAAGGACCCACTTCCATTTTGTTTTCAATTGAGAAAAGTGAGAGAGGGTAGAAGAAACTCAGCCCGTCCTCTCTACCATCTCAAGCCATAACCATCGCAAACCAGAAGCTCATTGCTGGAAAGTAAAGCAGCCGGAAACTCCACCTATAGCAACCGCCTTCAGCGCCGGAAACTGCTCAGAAGCTCACCCTTCCTCCGCCGCCTGTTCGCACACCGTCGCCGGAATGTCGAAACACCAACACAGCCGCTGCTCACCCAATCCACCGTTCATCCGACTCGAAACCGTCGCCAGTCCCAATTGCTTCGCTCTTGAACACGAAACCGACTGCCCCCGCCTGTTTCTCAAATCGGCGCCCAATCGACCGAAATCGCTATCCCTGCCTCCACCGCCTGTCCTTGAAAGCCGGAATCGACTCCAGCCATCGCACGCCGCCGTGCCATTCACAACAGCTATCACTGCCGATCGAAATCACCAATACAACATTAAAGACTTCAATTACTCGACACAACAGGGGTCAGCGTCGATGGGTGCTGTTGCGATGGGGGTGAGCATTGGATGGGTGCCGTCGCGATGGGTTGAGCGTCGATGGGTTGCCGTCCATCGCGATGGGAATTCCTCAGACGATATTCGTCAATAACCAAAGCTGAGTTTGTCGAGACCAAACTCATTCACCGCCTATAATACAAATGACAGATTTTCAATTTTTGAATTTGGTATTAGATGAAAGAGGAGGTAAAGGATTGATTTGATATATATATATATATATATATATATATATATATATATATATATATA